>JBBPBX010076894.1:0-16999 GCA_038048925.1 Garcialebias charrua
GGTAGCGATCAATGACTTCCTGGTAGACTACTGTATTTTTGTTTTAATCAGCCGTGTTACATTCACTGCTCAGAATGTTATTTTTATTTTTTTACTGTATTTGTGCGTGTTACCGGTACATATTTAATTAAAAGTTTCTGTGTAAATATCTCATGTTACAACATGAACACCCATGGCTTTTAGACAAGTGTGGCCTATTTATGTCAAATGTATAATTTCTTTTTAATCTAGCACTTTGAGATTTTCATTAATGAAAAGTGCATTATAAATTAAATTCATTATTATTATTATTATTATTATTAATTTGAGCGGGTGCAGCTTATATTCAGGTGCGCTCAATAGCCCAGAAATTACAGTAGTCTGTTTTCTATTTTATTTTAAGCTTGACTCTATGTCTGTGGTGTTTTGAATTTATATACAACTGTACTTTGTGCTCATGATTTATATTTTTTGCTGAATGTGGAATGTATGTTAATCGTTTATGCTCCAGCTTCAACATGTCAAATTTCCCTACAGGAGACAGTTAAAGCAACTGAACTGAACTGGCATTGGATTTCAATTTTACACTTTTACTCAGAAATCTTGGATGTTGATGAATGCTGGCCTTTTGATTCTGGTTTGTTTTGTTTTTTACATTTCATCCAGTAATCTATTAGATGCAAACTTGTGCATGACTCAGATCAATCTAACACAGGATTTGATGTGTTGTACTATTTATTAAGCACATAATAATAAACACATTTTTATGAGATTGTACATAAACACTGTGCTTTACGTGAAAATATGGTGTGAATCTCAAGTCAAAATATTACAATAACCAAAATTATAATCTTTTGTTTCTCAATATTTTTGAAACAAAGTGATTCCTTTGAAGTTACATGAGTGTAGGAAACTAATCAATGCCCAGTCCTCCCTTGCAAAAGAGATCTATGATATCAATGGGATTTGCCTGGTTAAATAAAGGTTAATAAAAAATGCAAAGAATTGTTTGGCTTGGCTAAATTATTTCTTTGCAATCCTAGAATTTGACATAAACAAACTTATAAACAAATATCTATGCAAACAAGGCTTGCAACTGAACCAAGGGTAACCTCAAGGTTTCCATTAATAAGGAAAATGTAGCTTCTCACTGGAACATTCCTCACTGCTCTGTCACCTAAACACACCTCCAGAAAAATCCTTGAGTCAGTGGGACAAACTTCACTTCAGTCCTGTCGGCACTATAGCACCCTTTAATTACACTGGCCTCTACACACACTACTGCCCTGTGTATAACCTGCAGGCTGGTCCATGAGGCAGAGCTGCAGCCAGCAATGTGTCAAAATGCCTGAGTTTTCCTTTTTGCTGTGTCTTGGATGCTTGGTACAAATAATTTGGGACTGGGGCCAGACATGATGCACTTATTGACCAAGAAAAAGGACTTATACATATATATCTGGTTTAAATGCAGAACATGTGCAAATAAGTGACCTACGATGTTAACCTCACTGATAGTAAATTAAAAAATTGTTGCATTTTTGTCAAAGATGTAAAAATACTTTAGAAATTACATAAAACGCGTAAACTCTAAAACTAAAGTTTTCATTTGAGCTCAATACTTGTTACAACATAGCCATTTACAAAACAAATGGAAACTGACAAATATAATTTTCTTGAATATTTTTTAAACTGCTCTTGATTAGTGTACACAAAGTTGTGTCTACACGAGTTAAACCCGAGTTAAATTTGGGCAGCACGGTGGCACAACTGGTAGAGCTGCTGCCTCTCAGCGAGAAGGTTGCCGGTTCAAATCCCGGTCCTGGGGCCTTTCAGAGTCAGAGTCAGAGAGTCTTTATTGTCATTTGCACCGCATGTGGTACATGAGATGAAAACGAGATTATGTACACGAGGTCCCAGTTACATCCAACAACAAATGAAAGAGAAAAACAGTAATAACATCTAGAACTAACTAAGAAAAGCATCAACTAGTAATACACAGCTAACTAAGAAAAGCATCAACTAGTAATACACAGCTAACTAAGAAAAGCATCAACTAGTAATACACAGCTAACTAAGAAAAGCATCAACTAGTAATACACAGCTAACTAAGAAAAGCATCAACTAGTAATACACAGCAGCACGAACATGAGTTTGTATGAGCAGATGGTCACAGATGAACACAGATGAATACAGCAACAAGAAAACAGATCAGCATCAGTATGATGTGATATTTTGCAGTGTTTATTTTTTATTTTATTTTTATTTATTCATGAGTCTAACAGCCTCAGGGTAGAAGCTGTTCCTCAGTCTAGTGGTTCTACACTTGATGCTCCTCAACCTCCGTCCTGAGGGGAGTGGGGCAAAGAGGGTGGGGCCTTTCTGGGTGGAGTTTGCATGTTCTCCCCGTGCATGCGTGGGTTTCCTCCGGGTACTCCGGTTTCCTCCCACAGACCAAAAACATGCTTGTTAGGCTGATTGGTGACTCTAAATTGACCCTAGGTGTGAGTGTGAGAGTGGATGGTTGTTTGGTGTGAGTGAGACAGGTCCCTCTTGTAAATGAGTCCCCGTGACTCAACGAGGCTAGCCTGTATAAATAAAGGTTGAATGAATGAATGAATGAATGAAACTTAATATATGGTATTTGCAATTATAAAGTAAAATAAAACAGTTTCAAGATACTTAAGACCTAAAATGTACAGTAAATACAGTACCTAATTTGTACAAAGTAAACATGAGTTCCCTTTATCAGTCAGGTCACTCGGTGCATCACTATTGCTATGGGAATTGCACCCCCGCACGATTACCTGAAGGAATACATTCACGTCTTTACGGCAGTGGGCGTCAGCGTCACCCCAGAGGCCCCGCCCTCTGGGTACTTAAGACGCGAGCGCCCATCCAAACGGTCTCTTTTTGCCCTTCACCTCGCTAAAACCTGAACTTCATGGGACTTCTCTGTTGTCACATCGCTCGACCAGAGGTGAGCTTGCTGAGCGTACAGAGAAATTTCCTGTGTATTGCTGGGCTGGCGAAAGCTAGTCCAGCATCTTCTACCTAACTTCAAAGCTTTTTTCTTCCCTTTCCGCAGCTGCTTCGCTCCACGGCGCTAACTGCGTCACACCGCTACCCTACTAACGAGTAGCAGGCTAGCCAGCGAAAGCGACGCGACGGAGAGGACTTCTTCGAACAAAAGAATAAGATCGACGCTTCTCGGACATGGCCCCCGAGAAGGGAAAACGGAAGACCAAGACTCCAAAGAAAACCAGCAGGCCAGCGAGCCCTCGCTCGCGCCCCTGCCCCAGCAGTTGCGGCTACTCCCTGTCGGCGACAGACACCCACAAGGCCTGTCCTGTCTGCCTGGGAATTCTGCACGCGAGAACAGCGTTGGGATCCCACGACTCCTGCCCACACTGCAGCCAGATGCCGGCGGTCATGAGAAAGCGCTGCGTGGACGCCGTGGCTAAAGCAATGGGTGGCGACGCGGCGCAAAAGGCCACGGGCCCCACAGAACCGCTCGCTCGTGAACCGGAGCTCGAGAACACGGACCTGGAATGCAACGGTCAGGTCGGAAGAGGAGGAAATGGTTTGGACACGTCGGCCTGTGGCAGGGACTCGACGCCTGAAGCATCTGACCTAGACGCCGAGTACGGTTACGAGGGGGAAGGTGAGGACTTCTCCCGCAACCTGGCGCCAGCACTGCCGGAAACGGACGCCTCGGTCCCCACTCTATTCGACGTGTGTCGCATGGTGGCGGACGCGCTGCAGGTTGCAGGGCCAGACCCCACGCCTCGCCAACAGGTCACGAGGCTGGTAGGGATTTATTTCTATGCGAAACAGCAGCCGACAACGAGGCAAAGAATGCCCATTTTTCCGGATTTCCTCATGGAGCTTACGCGCTCCAGGGCTGAACCCAGAACTCCCATGTTGTTGCCGCTCTCTCGGTTCCTGGAAGTCGCCGGGATAGAGGCAGCACGACTCGCCAGCGCCCCACAAATAGAGGACACGCTGGCGTCTCACCTAGCTCCCGCAACAGCGGGCGTAAAGCCAACACTGCCTAGCAGGGCCTGCCGCGCTTCGGCAAAACAGCTCGATAAATGTTACCGAACTCAAGGCCTCGCGGCACACGCGATGAACGCTTCGATCATGATGCAGGCGTACCTGGCAGAGAAACTACAGGAGCTCCAGGTAACGACAAATGAACAGGCCATGGAAGAGGCCCTGGAGGAGGCCCGTAGGGCCTCTGACTTCGTGCTCCGTATGATGGGGACAATAAACATCACACAGGGCAGCTCTATGGCAGAAATGGTCTCGCCCAGCGCCACCTATGGATGGCTTTGACGGACCTCCCGGAAGATCAGAGGTCCCTCTTTCTGCACCACCCGATCGAGCCAACGGGACTCTTCGGGGGCGCTCTGGAGCAATACTTTTTAGGAAAAGGACTGATCGCAGGACAGCATGTCCTGGTGAAATCAGACAACAGGACAATGGTGTCCTTCATCAACAGGGAAGGGGGGACAAGATCCCGAGCCCTCCTTGGTCTAACACAAAAACTGCTTACGTGGTGTGCCCCAAGATTACTGTCACTCAGGGCGACTCATATCCCAGGCGAACTAAACTACGGAGCGGATACCCTCTCAAGAGGGCCTCTGTTAGCCTCAGAATGGAGACTGAACCCACGGGTTGTGGACCAGATCTGGTCACGGTACGGGAGAGCCTCCGTCGACCTGTTCGCATGCAAGACCAGTTCACACTGTGACCTGTACGTCTCTCTAAAGGAGACAGATGCACCGCTGGGAACAGATGCCTTGGCTCATGACTGGCCAGCAGGGGTACTGTATTAAGCTAGATTTATACTCGACGCGTCGCGCACCAAAAGTGACGCAGTATCGCAGTCCCCGCCCCTTGCGCATTGGCCCCGCGCATCGTCTTGGCGGGTGTCGCGCACCTCCGAATTTTTGAAACTCCGCAAGTCTAGCACGACGCGCGCGGTTGACTTTTGCCGTTGACGCCGTGGACTGGGCTCAAAGAACAGCACTTTGCCATGCGCCGCTGTGCGTCAACCATAAACACAGCCGCAAAACTGTAAACACATGAAGCCGGACGGCTCGGTGCGCGCTCCAGCCTACAGACCAAAGCGCAAGTATAACTTGGGCTTTACGCTTTTCCACCCGTCCCTCTGATTCAGGTGATGCTGGAACGTGTACGCAGGGGAGCCCTCTCCCTGATATTAATAGCCCCCAGGTGGCCACAGAAACCGTGGTTCCCGGAGCTGATTTCAATTCGGTCAGGGACGCCATGGCAACTGCACTCTCACAGGGATCTGCTCACCCAGGCACATGGGCAGCTTCTCCACCCACGTCCAGAACTGTGGCAGCTTTCAGCTTGGCCACTGAAGGGAACAGGCTGAAGGCCTCAGGCCTGACCGGCTACGTCTAAACAGAAGGTGAGAGCTAAGTCAGCCTAGCCTCTCTGCAAAAAAAAAAAAAGGCAACTTCTTTTCCACCATGAGGGTGTTTTTTGTCAGCCATTTTTGGCGTGCCACAAAGCCTGGGCGGGTGAAACTCTCAGTGCACGCCCTATCATGATACGTTTCATGAGAGGCTTACTAAGGAGGGGACCCCCCCACCAACAGGACTCTGGCCCCAGACTGGGCCCCTCGGTTAGTCCTGAAAGCTCTATGTGAGTTTCCACTACAACGTCTGAGCACCGTTAAAGAGCAACCCAACACCCTGTGGATCGGTAACTCCTCCCCCGAAGCAGTTTCAAAATCTCCCTCAAAATAGGCGTGTCGAGAGACAAGGAGGGGTGGAGGTAGAGTTGTGCTTTTGTTCACGCCTCCACCAGCAACAACCTAAAACAAATTAAACCTCTAGCCAACAACATACACCAAGCAACAACAAAGAATAAACATGTAGATGTATTTATCTATTCCACCCATTCCATCCAAAACCAAAGGCTTAAAAAAAAGAAAAAAAAAAAAAAAAGCTTTTCAGGAGTGAAATGNATATATATATATATATATATATAGTATATATATATATATATTATATATATACTATATTTATAGAGAGTCAGAGTAGAGAGTCTTTATTGTCATTTGCACCGCATGTGGTACATGTGATGAAAACGAGATTATGTACACGGGGTCCCAGTTACATCCAACAACAAATGCAAGAGAAAAACAGTAATAACATCTAGAATTAACTAAGAAAAACATCAACTAGTAATACACTAAGCCTAATATAGTGGAAATAAACAGCAGCACGAACATGAGTTTGTATGAGCAGATGGTCACAGATGAACACAGATGAACACAGCAACAAGAAAACAGATCAGCATCAGCATGATGTGATATTTTGCAGTGTTTATTTTTTATTTTATTTTTATTTATTCATGAGTCTAACAGCCTCAGGGTAGAAGCTGTTCCTCAGTCTAGTGGTTCTACATTTGATGCTCCTCAACCTCCGTCCTGAGGGGAGTGGGGCAAAGAGTGAGTGTGCTGGGTGAGTGAGGTCTTTCATGATGCAGGTGGCTCTTTTCCTGCATCTGGAGGTGTAAATGTCTGTGATGGTGGGGAGACTGACTCCAACAGACTTCTGTGCAGCCTTCACCACTCTCTGTAGAGCTTTCCTCTCTTCAACTGTGCAGCCTCCATGCCACACGTTGATGCTGGAGCACAGGACGCTCTCCACTGCACACCTGTAGAACGAGGTGAGAACTGGGCTGCTCAGACCAGCACGTCTCAGCCGTCTGAGGAAGTAGAGTCTCTGATGACCTTTCTTGATCAGGCTGGTGGTGTTGTTGCTCCAGCTGAGGTTATCATTCATGTGTACACCCAAGTATTTGTAGCTGGAGACCACTTCCACTGCAGACCCACCTATTTTCAGTGGGGCGTGGGTGTGTTTGTTCCTTCTGAAGTCCACAATCATCTCCTTTGTCTTCTTCACATTCATGTGAAGATTATTCTCTTTGCACCAGCTCTCCAGGTGTTCCACCTCCTGTCTGTAGCTGGACTCATCATTGTTTGTGATGCATCCCACCACCGCTGTATCATCTGCAAACTTAACAATATGACAGCCTGGAAGTGTGGCTGTACAATCATATGTGAGCAGAGTGAACAGAAGGGGGCTCAGCACACATCCTTGAGGAGAGCCAGTGCTGAGGGTTATGGTGGAGGAGGAGAAGTTGTGGATCTTCACGGACTGTGGTCTGTCTGTTAAGAAGTCTAGTACCCAGTTACAAATGGAGGGGCTTAGTCCAAGTGTAGATAGTTTGTCTATCAGAGTTTGGGGGATCATGGTGTTGAAGGCAGATGTGAAGTCCACAAAGAGCAGACGCACGTATGAGTCCTTCTGATCCAGGTGGGTGAGAGCAGTGTGGACCACGGAAGAAATGGCGTCCTCTGTTGATCGGTTCTCGCGGTATGCGTATTGATGAGGGTCCTCGTTGATGTTGACGGTTGCCTTGATGTGGGACATGACCAGTTTCTCAAAACATTTAGCGACTATCGGGGTGAGGGCCACTGGTCTATAGTCATTCAGACCAGTCACTGTGGAGCTCTTTGGGACTGGGATGATGGTCGCGGTCTTCAGGCAGGTGGGAACTGACTCCAGTGCAAGTGAGGTGGTGAAGATGTCAGCCAGCACCTCACAGAGCTGGTCCGCACATTCCTTCAGAACTTTCCCTGGGATGTTGTCTGGTCCGGTTGCTTTATGAGGATTAATCCTTCTGAGACTGCCTCTCACTTCTGCTGCGGTCACTCTGAGATGCTCTTCATCTGGTGATGAGGTGAGTCTGGTGCTAGCTGGTCTGTTTGGATCTTCAAAACGTGCATAAAACTTATTGAGGGCATCAGGCAGAGATGGGTCCCTGGGGCATTGTTTGTTCTTGCCTTTGTAATCTGTTATGCATTTAATACCCTTCCACATGCTCCGTGGGTCTTGTGAGGTGAACTGTCCCTCGATCCTCTGTGCATACGTGGCCTTGGCCTTCTTAATGCCTTCCTCCAGTTCTTTCCTGCTCTTTCTTAGCTCCTCTTTATCTCCGGACTTGAATGCAGTGTCCCTGGCTGCTAGCAAGGCGCAAACTTCTTTATTTAACCAGGGTTTTCGGTTCGGGTAAGATTTAACATATTTTTTTATGGATACATTTTCAGAGCATGTACTGATGTAGCCCAGGACTGAGGAAGCATAAAGTTCCAGGTCAACTGAGCTCCCATCAGTAGCTGCTTCTCTGAAAACAGACCAGTTTGTCTTCTCAAAACAGTCTCTCAGCATGGGGGTACTATCTTGAGGCCAGATTCTTATCTCTCTTTGTTCCGGCTTGGAGCGCCTGAGTGGGGGGAGCTGTCTTGGGGCCAGGATCAAAGAGCAGTGATCGGAAGCTCCGAGCGCTGGGCGTGTCTTCGCCGTGTACGCCCCCTTTACATTAGTGTAGACTTGGTCAAGCGTTTTATCTCCTCTTGTTGCTGTGAAAACGTGCTTATTGAAGGCTGGGAGGAAGACTTGAAGGTCCACGTGATTGACGTCTCCACAAACAATGAAGAGCCCCTCAGGATATTTACACTGCAGCACTTCCATATAAGGTATGCACTCCTCATCTCTGCAGGGGATTGGCTCTGCTTGAACCACCTGTGTGACATCACACATGAGCAGACATGTCACACATGAGCGTTTGGACAAATAAGAAAATTAAGGTGTAAGTCACCAGTTCAACCCATAGAACTACCGTACACGTTTTAGACCAAATATTGCAGATTTACACAGATATGCACAATTATGTGAAAATAAACAGCCATAGTGCTAGATAACATTTTAAACACATTCCAGGGAGTTTATCAGCTAAAAAAAGTCAATTTTGGGTTTAGTTCCTCTTTAAGATAACTATGCTGTCTTATGGAATTGATCCATTCTTGGACATCTGCTCAGCTAAACGTATAGGGGACCTTCACACTTATCTGTGCACCCAATGCATACAAAGGTCTGTCCCTGAGGGGGTCAAAGGTCACCCTGTGTATAAACCCCGTTTATGTCTCAATGGTGCCAACTTAAACGTCAGAAGTCTGGACATTGGACTTTTATCATTCCCTCCACCTCCCACATTATCTGAGGGACGTAGGAGGCTGTGAGCAACATACCAGCTGCACACATCTGTGCTACTGCTAGCTGGAGCTCCACAAACACGTTTGGCAAAAGCATTATGTGAATGTTTCTGCATGTGATGTTTTTTCTCAGGCTGTGCTCTCTAACACGCAGTTGAGAGCAGCCAGAACGCCTAAAGTATAAAGGCCGGAGTTCTCACAAGCATGCATTTTACTGAGCATTTCAAGGGCGTGAATGAATTACGTTCCCATAGCAATAGTGTTGCACCGAGTGACCTGACTGATAAAGGGAACTGAAAGTTATGCACCATAACTCATGTTCCCTGAAGGAAGGGAACGAGGTGCAACACAGTTGGCCCTTTTCAATGCTGAAGCTCGGTGAAGTGCACTTGGAGACCGTTTGGATGGGCGCTCGCGTCTTAAGTACCCAGAGGGCTGGGCCTCTGGGGTGACGCTGACGCCCACTACCGTAAAGGCGTGAATGTATTCCTTCAGGTAATCATGCGGGGGCGCAATTCCCATAGCAATAGTGTTGCACCGAGTGACCTGACTGATAAAGGGAACTCATGTTTACTTTGTACAAATTAAGTACTACTACTACTACTACTAATAATAATAATAATAATAATAAATTCAATTTATACTGCACTTTTAATTAATAAAAATCTCAAAGTGCTAGGTACTGTATTTACTGTACATTTTAGGTCTTAAGTATCTTGAAACTGTTTTATTTTACTTTATAATAGCAAATACCATATATTAAGTTTAACTCGTGTAGATGTAACGCTTATTAAGGCTAGGCGCCTGACCACGGCCAGATATGGTAAATAGGCAGTCAGAAAAGTTTCAGCTGAGGAGCCTGTTGTGTGAATAAAACACCATCAGACAAGAAGTTTAAGTTTAAGGTTTTTGTATTGCATATACTTAGGTAGGTAGTTATAAAAATAGTATTTATAAAAATAATATTTATAATAATAATAATAATTTTCTGAGTACAGGGTATAACCAAAAGACAAAATGCACACAACAAAACAGACCCTGATTACAACCAAAAGACAAAATACACACAACAAAACAGACCCTGATTAAACCCATGAGTTCTTTTCTTTTTTCTATTTTAAATCAGTTCTTGAATCCCGGATGATTTATGGTCCATCAATCAATAATCCGGTAGTTTGTAGTTCATGATCCAGGGTAATATGTCCAGAAAAAACAAATAGTTTGGTGCAATTTAAGTCCTACCGCACAGCTGCGGTGATCCGGTAGCTCGCCATCCTGGGTGGGAACAGGGGGTGAAAAAAAAACTGACCTAAACAAGGTCATAAATAAAACAAAAATTAGCATTACTATATACACAGGACTAAACTGTTATCAAAAATAGTTAAACATTCACATAGTTAAACATTCACAAAAAAACACATAAAATAATTCCAGCAAGTATTTTTCAAGAATCATTCAAATGAATTTCAATTCAAAGATCACATCAACAGTACAGATCAAACCAAAGTTTCAGATCAAATTAAAGTTACATATCTAATTAATGTTACAGATCAAGTTTTAAAGTGCACTTCCAAGTTGTATCCAAGTTTAATTCATATAAGAGTCAATTTAAGATTAATTTACATCAGTATTGTTTCAATAAACAAATGGTAATTTATTTTGTTTTGTTGCGCAACTCAAAAGAAATTAACCAATTCCAGATTTCTATAGGCCGTCAATAAATTTAATGCCGATCTGGCTTTAAACCTCTCCACAGAACAGAAACTGCCCTACTGAAGGTTTTTAATGACATCTACTTATCTACAGATACTGGTGACTCTGTGCTGCTTGTCCTATTGGACCCGTCTGCTTTTGACACCATCAACCATAATATCCTCATTGCTAGGTTGGAGCAGTGGGTGGGCATCACAGGGTCAGCCCTCAATTGGTTCAGATCCTACCTCACTGACAGATCTGTTTGTGTTTCCATCAAAGATTTCAGTTCTGCAGCGGCAGCGCTTAAATGGGGGGTTCCGCAGGAGTCCATCCTAGGTTCTCTCCTATTCTCTTTATACAGTACCTGCTGCCACTTGGTGCTATTTTCCGGAAACACAACATACCTTTTCACTTCTACGCCGATGACTGTCAAATTTACTTCCCCCTAAGACACAATGGTACATGCTCTATTCAACCTCTGCTCGACTGCCTGGCTGACATCAGGGACTGAATGGCTTTAAATTTCTTAAGTTTCAATGAAAAGAAGTCTGAAGCCATGTTCTTCCCTCCCAACAACAGGATCATGAAGCACTGCATCAACCTTTCTGCTCTAGCCCACAAAGAGTCACAAATCTGGGAGTGATAATGGATCCTTCCATGAAACTCAACAGTCATGTAAACATGATTGTTAAATCCTGTTTTTTCCAGTTGAGGTGACTGTCTAAGCTGAAGCCCATTTTGTCCAAAAATAACCTGTAGACATGCTTTCACTCGTTTCCTCCCACAGACCAAAAACATGCATGTTAGGCTGATTGGTAACACTAAATTGTCTCTAGGTGTGAGTGAGAGAGTGCATAGTTGTTTGTCTCTATGTGTCCCTGTGATGGACTTGCGACCTGTCCAGGATGTACCCCGCCCCTCGCATAGTGATTGCTGGATATGGGCACCGGTGAACCCGTGACCCAAAATGGAAGAAGTGGGTAAAAAATAATGGATGGAACTTTCTTCCAAAAGCCACATTGTGATCTGTCCTTTTATTGACAGCAGTTCTGACAAGTAAACATTACACATTAGCTTTACATTGATTGAGATGTTACACACACTTACAAAAAAAAAAATTCAATTCAGTTTCAAGTCAGTTTTAAATAGCGCCAAGTCACTACAGAAGTCATCTCAGGGCACTGAACAGAATCATATAAAAATAAGTTAATAACATTATTTATCTGAGGAGCAGACTGCTTTGAGTCTAACTTTATTGCTGACTCTCAAACAGACATGTGTTTCTGCATTTAAACTATTTCACATAAAAGCAAACCTAAAATCATTGAGCTTATGGGCAACAATGATAAAATTTGATAGAAAGTTGTGATTGGCACTGAAAGGTTTTGTGATAAAGTGAGAATGAGCAATTAGGATAATGGTACAGTTTGGGTTTAAGGCTTTTGTTTGCATCTTTACAGTTTTATTACAAATGTATTGAGTAAGCCTTTGGATGTCTGGACTGAGGCTCCTAAAACACTCAAAAGAAGTTACCTGAGCACACAGCTAACAGCCAAGAAAAACATTTGACCTACAATATCAGAGTTTGTTGACTTCCTTATGGTGTGATCAAGGTCGTCATCTGATGATCACAAACAGAAGCTTGGTCTATGACTCTTCTGTCTTTGGACAAAAAGATGAATTACCTTGTAATGACTGTCACACATCACAGTGTTAATTGTTGTGACTCGTGAAGGAAAGTATCATAATACAGCTTACCTGATAAAGGTATGGCTCATTTACTTAGCAGGGGTGTGCTCATCTTCTCAGGCTGTTTTGTCTTTGGTAACAAAGTCTCAGCTTGTGTCTTTAATATTATGTGTTTGTCCTAACAAGAGGCACAATAGAATAGAATAGAATATATCTTTATTGGCATATTTGCACCAAGGTACAAAGTTCTGCAATTGGCGCGCGCACCATCCGAAGAGGGACGTACGCACGGAAGCCGCAGCAGTATAAAAACCGCGCCACCAACAATCAGATATGAAAAAGGAACATACATTCGGGTAATCAGTGGTATTCAAAAAAGAATCTATCACAATTTGTCTTAGGACACTCCATGATAAAGTCTAAAAAACTCTACCAGCTTTAGCACGGATAAGACAAGACATGTTGCATTTCATGGCAAGCAGGGAGATTGTCCGTGAAAGTCATTTCAGATAAGCACAGTCTGTAGATGTCATTTCAGCTCGGCTCCATTCTGAAAGCACACGGAGACCTCTGGGGGGGGGGGCAGCGAGTTCTCAACAGCTTTCACTCCAGGAGAAGATTTGCAGACAGCCTTCTTTTTCCAAGGTTGCTCACAGTCCAGATTAGATTAGTCGCTTATTTATTTTCAGGCCAGGCTACAGTGTACTTTTGACTGCAGCCTTGAAGTCCAGGTGCTGTTCAGGTCCAAATCGTCGAATCATGTGAGGTTCCGAGCTACAAATCCTCGACTGTGCCTGATGGGAGCTGTAAACGAGTCCCAAAGCGCACCGCAGGTCCGCGGCTGTCAGCTCGTACAACAGCTGGCTTGTTGAGGTCATAGCCCGGATCAGAGAATCTGGTTGAGCAGGGAATCTCGCCAGCGCGTTGATCGCCGCGGCCGCCTCCCTCAGCTTCCAGTAGCAGAAAACATCGGCCAATCCCAAAGAGCAGATCAACTGCCACCAATATTCCAATAATCCACAAAACTTCAACGTCTTCAACAGAGAGAACGGTCAGACACATTGGCCACGAGTCCATAGTGTATCCCACCGCATGCGTGTCGAAGGGGCAATCCGCCTCTCCTGGTCCGGTGCGTTTCGTTGAAAAAATTTTATCAATAGAGGAAACAGCCCACGTAAAATCCATTTCAAATTGGTTCGAGTGAGCGCTGAAGAGTTAAGACGAGACAAAATGCAAAAGCAGGGAGGAGGAAACTTAGGGGGGGGAGAGGAGCAAAAAGAGATGCGACCTGCTTCGCCGAGTGCCGTAAAGACAAACACAAGATGAAGATAAAACCTTTATGAACATATTTTTAGAGTTATGAAAAACTAACTATCAGTATATGTCAGAGAGCACAGACAGTGGGTGGAAAAGCAATGCAAAAGTTTACAATAACAGTGAATGACCAAACTTATTTCTGAATTTACTTTAAACCAGTACTTACATATGAACAGTAACCAATTTTGTTTAATTAGAAAAAAATGACTACCGTAATTGTTTTAAAATTACAAAAAAACAATGAAAAAAGCAGAGATAATCATCCATCCATCCATCCATCCATTCATCATCTTTTACCCACTTCTTCCTTTTCAGGTCGCGAGGATCACTGGTGTCCATGTCCAGCCATCACTGTGCAAAAGGTGGGGTACACTGTAGACAGGTCTCCAGTCCATCACAGGGACAGAGACAAATGAGACAAACAACCATTCTTTCCCTCACATACACCTAGAGACAATTTAGAGTTACCAATCAGTCTAACATGTATGTTTTTTGTCTGTGAAAGGAAACTTGAGTACCCGGAGAAAATCCACGCATGCACAAAGATAATATGAAAACTCTGCTCAGAAATGCACAGAGCCAGGATTCAATCCATCGGCCTTCTCGCTGAGATGCAGCAGGTCTACTAACTGTGTCACTGTGCCGCCCAGAGATAACCAAACACTTTGTTTGTTAAGATTTCCTAATTTTTGTTAAATTTGACCCAAGTTGGTGATTTAATGCATGATTTATAGTGTTACACTTTTGTATTTTACTGAGGTAAAGGGATCTCTCTGTGGACTACATTAGTATGAGGGGCCGTGTAGGACTTAAACTATTTTCCTCTCTCACACACACATCTATTGCCTCTCATTCACTATAGTATTACTGCACATACACACATCTATTGCCTCTCATTCACTATAGTATTACTGCACATACACACACATTTTCTGCTTGCCTCTCATGCAGTATAGTGTTATTCTCACACACACACATGTATTGTCTCTCATTCACTATAGTATTACTGCACATACACACACATTTTCTGCTTGCCTCTCATGCAGTATAGTATTATTCTCTCACACACACATGTATTGTCTCTCATTCACTATAGTATTACTGCACATACACACACATTTTCTGCTTGCCTCTCATGCAGTATAGTATTATTCTCTCACACACACATGTATTGTCTCTCATTCACTATAGTATTACTGCACATACACACACATTTTCTGCTTATTGCCTCTCAAACACACATGTATTGCCTCTCATTCACTATAGTATTACTGCACATACACACACATTTTCTGCTTGCCTCTCATGCAGTATAGTATTATTCTCTCACACACACATGTATTGTCTCTCATTCACTATAGTATTACTGCACATACACACACATTTTCTGCTTATTGCCTCTCAAACACACATGTATTGCCTCTCATTCACTATAGTATTACTGCACATACACACACATTTTCTGCTTATTGCCTCTCACACACACATGTATTGCCTCTCATTCACTATAGTATTACTGCACATACACACACATTTTCTGCTTATTGCCTCTCACACACACACATGTATTGCCTCTCATTCACTATAGTATTACTGCACATACACACACATTTTCTGCTTATTGCCTCTCACACACACACATGTATTGCCTCTCATTCACTATAGTATTAGGTCACATACACGTTTTTTGTCTCTCTTTGGTCGTGTGTGTGTGTGTGCGCATGTGTGTGTGTGCGAGAGAACATACTAGTATGTATGAGAAGAAGGACGTGTGTGTGTGTGTGAGTGCATTTTGTCCCGGAAGAGGCGGGGCATAATTTCAAGATCTAATCGCGCATGCGTGAGAGCTGAGGCGGCAGACTGAGCTGATCGCTTCTTTCGGTCTGGAGATCTGGCAACCCTGGCGGCAGCAGCAGCAGGAAGTTACAGCCAAACACCATGAGCTCCAGAGAAGATTCTGACAACATTTTAAATAGTATTTTGTCACCAACGGATGCAACAAGTAGTGGGACGTGCGTCTTAAACGAAAGAGCTCCTGTGAGCGCCCGCAGCGATTCTGTTGATACAGAGTTCTCTCGTGTGCTGGAGCAGCTAGCGGCTAGCTGCTAGCCGAAGTTCAACAGTGTCACCTGGAAATCAAGGTAAACTACTTCTACACAGTAAAGAGTTTGTTTTCTGAATATATAGTGTGCATTTTATTAACCATATCTCAGGAATCCGTGTACGGTTCGTTCTTTGGTTTTTCCGTTTCAGAATAAAATACTGTATACGTTTTGTTGACGTAGTTATACAGGTGTTGTGACGAAAATTGCACCTCTTCGGTAAAATGCACCCGCGTTAAGGAATTAGAGTTTCAGGGCACTTTCAGTAGTCCAAAAATACATCCACGTGTGCTTTTCTGTGTACAAAAGTGGAGAAAAAAAAAAGATAAAAATAAAATAGCTGTCTTTTGGTAATTATAAAAAGGGAAGCATGTTATCTGTAATTTGAATGTGTGAGGAAGAAAGGGCCTGGTGTCTTTTTGTGTAGTCTGTACGCCTATGGTTTCAACTGTAAGATGTAACAAGTGTAGTTTTGACAACTACACTTGTATGAAGAACTATAAACTGTATGGCAAAATAGTACCAAAATGACAACAATTAAGTGTACTCTCTTTTTTCCACAGATGAGGAAGGATCATCCAAGCTTCAAAACATCCTTGTATTTGTAACTGGAGCAGATACCACCAGTTGGCTTTTTTCCACCACCAACCATCGAGTTTCTACATGAGGAAGAATGCTCCTCAAAATGAATGCTTCCCATGGCAAACACCTGTATAAACTGCTTGAAACTCCCGCTCCTAACATCGTATGAGGTGTTTAAGGAAAACATGGACTTTGCTTTAGGGAACACACAGGGATTTGGGAGAACATGAGAGGTTTCTGCTCGAATGAAATACACTTAAAGTGTATAGTTGTGTAAATAAAGCTTAGAAACTATGCAAACCTTGCTAAGGCTGGTCCTGTTTAGCAAAGTGTTTTGGTTCAAAAGTTGTTACATTGTAAAATAATGTGCAGGTATGCTGGTGAAGATTCTCAGTCGTCCAGGACATGATGAATCAAAAAAGGCGTTCAATACAAGATCAACTGGACTTTATTTGTAACAGAAGACGTTTCGCTCATCATCCGATGAGCTTTCTCAATTACCAGAGAATGGCTGAACATGAAAAGAGTACCACTTTAT
>JBBPBX010076896.1:0-16998 GCA_038048925.1 Garcialebias charrua
ACGCTTCGCACAACCTCCACATATTCTTGTGGGACCCTCCGACCCTCGGGGGTTTTCTCCCACTTCTCGATCCCGACAAAAACGATTTTTCTCTGTTGTACATAACGATCTACTTCCTCATTGCCCTGCCAATGTTTTCCTTCCTTAGTATGGGATTTCTGGTGCTCGATCTCCAGCTGCAGATTTAGCCTAATCTCAGCTATTTTCTTCCACAAGTCATGATGAGCTACCACTTTCCCTTTTGCACTTTCAAATCCATTTTCTTCCCAGATGGATAAGTCCTCATTTAGGGCTTGTGCACAATAATGACTGTCTGTCACTATCCGAGCTGTTTTTATTTTTCTGTGAGTTAATTCTAACAATCCTTCGAGTACTGCCGTAACTTCTCCAGTCTGCGCACTACCTGGGACTCTCCCCCTGCTACGGCAGCACTCGTTTCCTTGATATTTGAGGATAAATCCCCAATGTGCTACCTGATCGGTGCCTTTCTTGGATCCGTCAGTGTAAAGAGTCCAGTCAGGCGTTTTCCGGGTTACGGGTGTCTCTTCTTTTGTTTTCTTGCTTACTGGTTGCGTGGGTCCTATTTCTAGATCAGGGTCCAACAGGATGTCTTCCCACCTCCCCCAACGCGAATTCGTCGCTTTGGTACTTTCTATTGTTCCTTTCCTGAGATATTTGTGTACCTGACTCTGTGTTATGACTTTAATTTGTTGGCCTTGGGCTAGGTCTTTTAATGTTCCCCAATATCTAGCTAGTACTGCTAGTTCTTTTTCTTCCTGAGGAAACTTTTTCTCTACTGAGGTCAAGGTGTAACTCCAAAGAGTAATTAGCCCTCCATTCTCATTTTTAACTGCAATCATAGCATTGTTGTCTTCACAGCTGATCTCAGCTACGAGTCTTGCCAACACGCTTCTGGGTTCTAAACGTACTGCTTCTTTGATTTTTTCTCTCAGTATCTCTAGATCTTTTTGATTCTCGGCTGTCCATACCCACATCTTCTTGTTCTTCTTTTCTTCATGGCCTTCTTTCTTCTTCAGGCAAGCATACAAGGGTTTTGCATATTTTTGGTAGTTAGGGACATGATCTCTTACATAATTACATAGCCCTAGGATCTTCTGCAGCTCATTTTCAGATTCAGGTGGCTGAATTTGCTCAAGCTTTTCCCTGTAGCCTTCAGAGAGGCCTAAGTCTGCCGCTACTTGGAAACCTAAGTAGTTCACCTGGAATTGCCCAAACTGGCATTTCTTCAGATTTAATTTCAGTCCTGCATTGGTCACTTGTTGCACCACCTTTGCTAATCTTTCTAGGTGTTCTTCTTCTGTGTCATCTGCTATGAACACATCATCGATGTAAACTGTGGCGCCTAAGCCTTTAAGCACGTCCATAACTGCTGACTGAAATACATTCGGAGAATTTTTGTATCCCTGTGGTAATCGTTGCCAGACATAACTCCTTCCTTGATGGGTAAAAGCTGTTTTCCCTTGTGATTGTTTAGCTAGTCGAAGAGAAAAGAATCCATTTGCTAAATCAATGCATGATTTGTACTTTTTCACTTGCAGTGTCTTCAGGGTACCCTGAGGGTTGATTAGACTCGCTCGGTTAGCTATTGTGCGCCTGTTTAATGCCTTAAAGTTAATCACTGGTCTCCATCCTCCTCCGGAGGACTCAGGTTTCTTCACCGCTTGTATGGGGCTGTTGGTGATAGGATTAGATTCTTCTCTGATAATCCCTAAAGCACTTAATTCCCTTACAATTTTGTTCATTTCTTCAACGGCACCAGGGTTTAGTGGATATTGTCGTACCGGTGGATGTACTCCGCCTTCAATCATATGTATAACTGATGGGCCTAAATCCCCACAGTCATTTTTAAACCTGGCCACTGAGGCCGACTCGATGATTTGTTTTAACTTCTCTTTCCCGGCTGGGGAGAAGTCGCTCTCATTTATTTTTTCTTTTGCCACCTCAGGAATATTTACAGGTTTATACCATTCTCCAGATTCAACTTTTTCATGTGTGGGCCCTATTTTTACTAACCGGGTTTTAAGCAGTTCCAGTCGTCTGTTCAGAGCTCTGCGGTCTTTTCGTGGTTTTCTTAAATCTTTCATATCTGTTATGGCCACAAGGTTGTATGGGCCTTTTATCCAAACAATTCCATGCCACAATGCATAAGGCATTTTCTCTATAGTTCCATTTGCTAATTGAACCGTTAGATGTCCTATTGTTTTTAGGTTTTTGCGGGTCATAGACACCTCTGCCCCTGAGTCTATTAGATAAGGCTCACCGTCTACATTCGTGTAGATTTCGTCTCCCTTCCAATAAGCATCTTCTAGGGTGACCCGCGACCTGTCAGCCATTATTTAGCTGGCCCCCCATCCCTTTTCTTTCGGGATTCCTGGAGGGCCGTTCTTTGTTCTTGGGTCATTCTAAGGAATTCTTCTCTAGGCACAAAATCATTTCTTCTCTGAGGCGTTGCGTTTGCAGTTTGGGCCTGAGATCTACTTGATTGTTGACTTCTGTATTGCGGCTCCGACTGGGGCCGTTGGGATCTATCCCTGTATTGCGATTCTGACTGCCTTTGGGGCTGTCTATTTTGCTGTGGTTGTTGTTGTTGTGGCTGTTGCTGTGCCCTAGGGGCTGGTTTTTGTTGTTTTGGGTTTTGTCTCGTCTCGTTTTTCCTTTTTTCTTCCCAAAACTGTTGTTCTAGATCAAAAGACTTCACTGTATGGTCTATTGCCGGGACTAAGGTCTCACTGGGCATGGACGCAAACTTCATTTCACCTCTCCTACCTTTTGTTACTACCCTCAGAGCCTTTACATATCTTTTTGGAGGGACTGTTCGTTTCAATTCATACCAGACCGACGTGAGGCGTTGACCTTGGTCCATTCGTACCTTCGCCCGCTGGATTTGAGCGTCTTCATCATCCATGTCCTCTAGAACTAGTCTTTCATAGTGTTCTTGAGCTGACTCTTCCTTGCCCACTGGGTTTGCGGTGATACAACTAAGCCACAGGCTTCTCGCCTTATCACATTCAGTGGAGCTGATCACCATAGGCCATACGTCCTTAATATACTCCTCACTAGTTTCATCAGTTCTTTTTTCTCTGACTAAAGTTTTCAGTTTTTTGTACTCACGGTAGCTGTCGGTCTCTGGGTTGGAGGTTCGGCATGGTTCCTGTTGCCGAGGTTCTATGGCCTGCCGAGGCTCGTGGTGTGATTGGACTATTTCTTTCTGACTTGGTGCCTCCTGCCCATCTTCTGATGTGTCACTCATCATTTTCTCATTTGTCTCGTTGGCAAATTTCTGAGCTGCCTTTTTCATTCTCCTTAACAGCACATCGTGCGCTATAGCTACGTAGGCTGTCCTAAAATTGCTGGTTAGGAGCTCATGAGCTGCTAACGTGGGATATGTAGGCATCATAAGGATATTAGCCCATTCTCCCTTTGTTGCTTTGACTGTCAGTCCCACTGTCTCTTTCAACCCATCTGCCCATTCTTCTGGGATCTCGTATCCAACTTGTCCGACCTCAGGAATATAAGTACTGCGTCCTTCTCTTGTCTTTATTGGGCCCCATGTTATATCTCTGGCCACTTTTTCTGATGCCCTGCGGGGATTTATCAAGGCTACTGTCTTCTTTTGGCCTTTTCTGGTCCCCATCCTCAGTTGTATTGTCGGGAGGTGAGTTTGGTCTACGGAATATAGGCTCTCACTGTCTTCGTCTTCAGACGTCACTGAATCTACGGTTTCGCCTGGCTCGTTGTTAGGATTCTGTTTGTTGTCATTATCTTCATTTTCATTCAATGTCTGCACTAGTGGGACCAATTTGTACCCGGAACTTCCTTTTTGGGTTCTGGCTTCACCCTTTCCCTTGTTTTCTGTCGGGGTTTTAATTGCTTTCCCTATGGGAGAGTTTACGGGTGCTTTTGGTTTTCGTTCCATGTCTCTCAACGTGTTTTTCATTTGTCTTCCCTCCTTTGAGGTTGATGGTATCTCTTCATCATCTGTTCTAGGGTTCCGTGGGTTTTGATCAAGTGTTTCCTTAGCTGAGGTTATCGAGTACAGTAGTCGCGCCTTGCGGTCTTCCTCTAGTTTTTCCGGGATTATTATAACTACTTCTTTCAACATGGTTTCACGTGGCATACGAGTTACCATATAATTTGCGGTGTTAATAGCGACCCGTTCAGCTATCTCCCACTGGAGGTTGTGTGATCTTAACCCTTCTATGCTCATTGTTACCCTCCTAAAGTTATAGGCGATTGCCTGAGCTAGCCCTTTTTCTAGAGCTTCTATCATGTTTTTCATGTATCCTTCATCACTTTTTGCTTCTTTATAGCTTTGGATCGGGACATGTATCACTGCATAATACGGGAGATACCCTGCTCTTGTCATGCTCACCCTTGCTGTCGTATATGAGGCCAATGCGGTCAACTGATTTACCTCTTTTTGGTAATCGGGACCGGCTGCATTTTTCAGGGCCTTTTTAAAGTTTCCATTGTGTATTCGGTACATGTTGTCTGTGAATATTAATAACCCGTCTCCCTCTATAACCCAGGGAATTCCTACTAGGCTATACACCCTAGCATCACCTACTTGTTTTAGGACCCGAGCTTCTTCAGGCAATGGTTTTAAAGCTTTCGGGGCTTGGGGTTCGTTTTTTGGTTTCCTAGGGCCTTGATCCCCACTCTTTGGTTTTGGTGGGTCTTTTTTTACTATCTCTTCCTTTCCTTGACCAGGTTCTGCGTCTAACTCAAGATGGTTCTGTTTATTCCTGCGCTTCCCGGTAGTTGGGTCGGAGGTGCCTGCCAGGTCTTCTGCTATATTTTCAAATTTTCCTGGTAGGTTCTTTGTTCTAAGGGAGAATTGTGTTTCACACTTTTCTACAAATCTGTCTGCCAAGATATCAATGAACTCTGCCATGGTGTCATCTTCACCTATTTCCGTTTTGAGTCGGTTTTTACCTGACTTTGAGCTTGTTCCGTCATCCATACCTGACTCTCTGTTTCGCATCTCTCCCTGCTCTGGGCTTGTGTCTGAGGCAAATCCTGTAGGTACCCTATATGAACTCGGGTTCGATGTTATTCCCCCTTGACCTGGGGTTTGGTGGTTAACTGGTCTATAACTTGGTTTCTTCGGCTTGGCCCGATGCGTTCCTCCTTCAAGGTTTTCTTCTTCATCCTGGCCGGGTTCTTCACCTGACTCTTCTTGGGAGCTCACTGCAGAGGCCTGTCCGTTACTTCCTCCGTACCACTTTTGCCGATATTGCCTTAATTTAGCTATTTCTTCTTTGCATGAACCACTCATCGGGATTGCTTTGGTCTTAGAGCCAACCGTGTGTACATATAACCCGGTCTCTTTGGCTACCCTGGCTATTATCGGGTCATACTCGACTGATGGGCTCATTATAGTAATTATGGCTCCACGTTTCTTTTCGATCTGCTCTATCCACCATTGTAGCCATGTTTTAATTTCCGTTCTTGTTGTTATCTTTGCCGGGTCTTTTAATACTATCATTTGGAGGTTGTTTCTTTTTATTGGGCCATAGAATTCTTCGTCTCTGTCCATAACCTCGAGTAGAGTCGTCCGCAGGGCTACTTCCTTCACACCTGGGTGATTTTCTTTGAACATTTTCTGAACGACCGGGTCCCAGTTTCTGTAACCTTTACCATACGGGATGACTACAAATGTCTGCCCCTCTGGTACTCCCCCATCTGGTTTAGGGTCAGTTCTTTGCTTGCCTTTTTCATCACCCTCGTCGTCTGATTCCCTAGGAGATTCCGTTACTGAGGCTTGCTCAATTGGGTTAGGTTTTTCTCTTTTTACTTGTCTATATTCGTGCATTTTGGCTAGTTCTGGCTTACACTCTTCGAATTTTCCGGTTGCTCTAACCTCTGTATACATTTTTGTTGTGGTACATGCCATTCCAGATTCTCTAGCTACCATCTTTACTAGTGAGTCGTATTCTTTTGAGGGGCTGTGTAACGTCATTATGTTTTCGCTTCCAGGAGCTGCTAGCCGTTCATTCCACCACTGCAACCATTTGGCGATCTCGGATTTATGTTGCGGGACTCCTGGGTCCTTCAATACCACTACCTGATAACCCTCTATCAGAGTTGGGCAATTCCAGATGCCTTTCGTCATTTCCTCAGCTAGGTTGTTTGCTAGCATCTCATCACTTACTGTTACATAATTTTTTTTTATTCTTGCTTGAAGGTTAAGACCCCAGGTAAGGAACCCTTTGCCGTATAAGATTATTTCCATTTTTATTTCATTGTCTAGCTCGTCTACTGGTTCTTCCCTGTACTGGGTTTCCTGTGGGACGTTCGGGTCTGTTATGTGTTGATCCTTCCCAGCTAATGGTGTTACTAGCTGGTATGCAGGTTCTTCATTGGACTCGGGCGTTAAGTTTCCTTGATCGTCAGGTGAGGATTGGTCCTCTAGTTCTTGTGTTACCGCACTTGCGGCCATTTTTCGTTTTGTCGTCTCGAGTTTGTCTATTTTCAAAGTCGCCTGACTTTCTGTCCCTGTACCTGGGATGAAAACAGACTTGCTGCTAATTTTACTCCAGATCTGTGGTCAGCAGACCTTAGTAAACCCTTTCTACCCTATCCACTGCTGTGGAGTTAAGGGGTACTTGACTGATAGCTTAGACCAGTCGTCTACAACTTCCCTATTCTTAGAGGAGTCGTTCTTCTGGCGCTTGTCAATCCCTTGGTGCACGCCGTTGTCTTCGTGGGGTCCTTATTTTATTAAGAGTGCCCACCCAGGGACGCCATGTATTGCTCTGTGGGTCAGTAAGCTAGCCACGTGAATCGCAACAGGTTCTTACTGAAGCCTACCTTCCAAGAGGGTCTCTCGAACTAGTCCCTGAGTCTGGGTATTACCTGTGACTGCTGGGATCAGCTCCGACTTAAGGCTTAGTGATGAGAGAATTCAACTGGACGTTCACCGCCTTCATCTAATAGTCTCTGCCCTGTTCTCACTTTACTCGTCTTTCCACCTTAGCTGCCGGGGACTGGAGAGGTTGGAGTAAAGAACTATTATTATACGGCGGCTTCTCTCCGATGAGCTTTGTAATTGTTAAAAGGTCCAGTAAATTTTAGAATCCAGAATGTTGGACCCTAGGGCGATGTTTTATATTAGTCTCACTGTGCTAATGTTTAACCTTTTAAAACCTCCTACTTATGATGTTATTCTTTTGAACCAAGCTTTTAGGAATCCAGAACAAAATGTATTAAACAGAGACGAGAGTTTTACGTTTTGCTCTGCTCTTTAATTTGAGTAAATTTGCATAGGAACAGCGTTATAACATAGCGATACAAAATATAAACTTGAGTACATGAAAGTATTTGGATATAAGGAACAATAAACTGGATAGACTCTTAATCTTGATGAGGGATAATCTTCTTAGGAAAGGGGTTCTTGGATAGTTGTCCCCCCTCAGGTCCCTTTGGGGTGGACAAGTGGTTTTCCTTCTTCTTTGTCTTCTTGGTCTTCTTTGTCTTCTTGTTCCTTCTTCTTGGATCTACCCAACCCTCGCTATCCTCGATCTAAATCCTCATCCAGTAATAGTATTTGTCCTTAAACTCAAGCAACCACCTGCAGCTTCGAGCGAGTAAATATGAGAAGCTAATTGGTTTTTTATCTGCTATTTTATCTGCTGTTAATCTAATTTGAATTAAGTTCTCGGATAAGGCGGGATTAGAGAAGCGTCTCATTGCATAACTTTTGTTCAGGAACTCTGGAGTTCCATAAGTAAAATGCTAAGAGCAATCTCCTCACCTTCGTAGGTAAGGCTCGCTTCTGCGTGCCCTCGGCTGGTCAGAACAGAGGGATCAGGTCTTCAGATCCGGGCTGAGTTCTGGAGGGAAATGCTCTCTCAATCCCTTCGATCGAAGGAAAAGAGTTGAGACTTCCCTCACGGATCACCGGCACCCTCTAAGATCAGCTGGGCAGCTTGTCCGTCTTCTTCTCCGAGATCAGTCGTCAGCATCTGGATACTTCGACTTCGAGGTGAACATCAGCCCTCAACTGCCAAATTCAGGACTTTTTATACACTTCAGTCCCCCCTCCAGTAGGGAGGGGGGAGAGAAACCTTGTTCTCATTGGTCGCTTTTAGTGCGTGTTCAGGCAGGACTGATGAAGTCCTAGCTGTGAGTTATCTCTCTTTATTATTTCCTTATTTGGTAATAAAACCTTACTGCTCGAAGCTTCTGGCGTGTTGCTAAGCAAAGGACGAACACTTTACCACAGATTGTTTACACACTGGTTCCAGTTCCTCTTTTGGAAGTCACATCAGATTCATCATACATTTGTTAGACTCATAGTACATTTAAACACATGATTCAATTGTTAAAAAAGGATTTTTACAAAACAAGTTTAACAACACCCTTATTCATTGTATAATTATCAAAGGATCATATGATTATATTTTTATTCAAAGTAGAAATCATTTCTTCTTTCTCATTGTTATTTCTCCACCTCTCTGCTGTTATGACATGCTCTGTGTTTGCTCCTTTTTCTGATGGTAGCAATAAACTCTCCGTTCCCATGGGACATATCTAAGTTTCCATGGGATCTTTATCTGAGATGAACCTAAATCAACCTTAGATATATACTAAATTGTCTTTATTGCAGCCAGCTTCTGGCCAGGTACCTCTTTATGATCCCATAAAAAGTGGTTGTCTGGACAACACTTCATTCGACTGAAACCTGGTTCATGTGAATCTGGGCCCCTTCTGCTTCTCATAAGGGCTGGATCCAATTATTAAAATCAAGGTTGATCGACACAGTACAATTAATTATTATGATTATAAGTAAAGTAAAAGTATTAGTTCACCAAACAATCCTCAGACTTGATGTTAAGTTGCTCGATCTGCACAGAGTCCTTGAGGAGGTTCTTTTCTGGAGTCCAGGCTGGAGAGACTCGGAGGGTCATCTCATTGATGTCACACAGTTAACACTTCCAATACCCATCCAGTCTTATGGACCAGAATTAGAGCGCTTGATCATAAGAAAATTCCTCATCCAGCTTTATGAGCTAGAGTTTAGAGTACACTCTCACATTTCCATCTCATCTGATTTTAAGAATCAGAGTTAGAGTGGTCTTTTGCAATCACACATCTCTCCTGACCTTAGGGATCAGGGATTAGAGTTTTACTTAAAATCTTACCCAGTGGATGTATCTCCCCAGAGCCCTCCGTATTATCAAGCAACCTCGAGCAATTAAGTCTCTAAGATAATTGAATTGTCTATTCGCTTCCGCTCTATCCGCATTTAATTTAATTTGATTTAAATCTAGCTGAAGATCTGGTTCAGGAAGGTGTCTAGCAGGCATCCCTTTCTTCCTCAAAGTCCCTGGGGACCGAGAGGGAAAACCTGAAGCAGTCGCCTTCAGTCCCTGGGGACTGAAGCTCACCTCTGACTCCCTGCTGGTCTGATCTGAAGAAACAAGTTTTGCTTCGTCCTGGCTGTCTGGGTAAAAACTATCCAGTCCTTCCTCAAAGCTTGAGAATGAAAGAAAAGAGTCTCTCCCCAGGACGCTTGCTTCCTCCTGTCAGCACAGAGTCGATCTGAACCACGCTTTGGGTCTTCAGTGGAGCAGGTCAGCTCCAGTTACTCGAACAGCACAGCCTCGTCCTGTCGTAACAGGGTGGTTAAATATAAATCTTAGTCCCTTCTTCTCCCTAGGAGGAGGGGGATAGCTAGTCTGTGATTGGCCTGTGTCTGCTTGCTTTGTCAATCTCTGGGCAAAGCTGCAGTTCTGCTCTATTTCTGCTCGAAGCTACATGTTCCCTTATTAGGAAATAGATTTGCTCTTTTTGCTCGAGGCTGAATGATTCACCAGGGCCGGAGGTTGACACAACTCTGGTCAGTTAGTTGCATCACTTTTTCCAGTAAAGTGTTTGCAAGTTATACTTTTCAACATGTGTGTTTTGCAAGAGACCACTTTTGTCACAAAACCATCTTTGAAACATAGTAACACATTATTATAATTGCTATTATAAAAATGATTAATTCTTCATCATAATAACATCACATATTAAATGATTATATTGGTTACAACCATATCTCACTTGATTGTGTGTGAAAACACATCTACCATGATTATTGGTAAAAATCATATATCTCATGATCGTGTTGATTAGAACAAGTTACTATAAAAACCAATCAGGGTTAAACCAAGTTCAGATAAAAACATTTTAAAGTTAGAACAAGTCTTTGGCATCATGTTTCTCCCTTCTGCCCTCTGTTGCAGTTCAGGAATGTTCGTGTGTGAATTTGAGAGTGGTTGCTTGCTTTTGGGAAGTGACTTTCTTCATGACTTTCACAACTCTTAACGGTTAAACTTTAAGACACAGTTAACTTCTCTTATTTATCTTAACCTCATAACTACAGTTTCCAACACTCAGATGTTACAGGCTTTTCTAAGGTTTTAAACAACCACTCTTTTCTGCTCCTTTTGCAGTCCTCATTCTGCACTTCTCTGCATGTTTTTGTGTGAGTGTGCGTCTGTATGTGTGTGTGTGTGTGTGTGTGTGTGTGTGTGTGTGTGTGTGTGTGTGTGTCTAAGTGGGCCTTCTTTCCTGCCACTCTTTCTGTGCACACATTCATAACAGATGAGATAACTGAAGTTACATAATAGGCAAGTCCGGGCCAGTCCAGACAAGTCCAGACATGTTTCTGCCTCGACAACTGTCATTAATATATTTTTGCATTACTTTTCATAAGTTTTCCTGTACTGATTAGTTTTTTGTAGGTTTTTGAATCCATAATAAACTCACTCTTCTCGACAACTGGTACATCTTCATCTTTAAATCACTTCTTGGTCTGCTGCCCTCATACATCTCCTCCTACATGTCTTTGCGTGAGTGCAGCTACAGTGTGCGCTCTCAGGACATGATTACCTGCAGTGTTCCGTCAGTGAGGACTGAACTTGGAAAAAGGGCCTTCTCCTATTCTGCTCCTGCTTCATGGAATATCTTACAAAAAGATCTGAAGCTCTCGACCTTGACTTCTCTAAATGGTTTTCAGAATCTGTTGGAATCCTGGCAAAAACCAATGCAGATTTGTTCCTGTCTTTGATTTTATACGTCTACCTTATAATGTTTTGCTAGTTTTTTGATACTTTGTTAAAAAAAAAAAAAAAAAAATCTTTTGTTTTTTTCTCTCTTTTTGTTTTCTATTGTTTATTGTTTGTTTGTTTATTGTTTAATGAAATTCTATCACTGCTGTTCATTGTTCTTTAGTTTTAGCAGGTCGCTTTCGTAAATGAGCCCATGAGGTTCAAAAGATTTACCTGACTAAATAAAGGTTGAATGAAAAAAAAAATTTAGTCAGGTAAATCTTATTGAGCCTCATGGACTCATTTACGAAAGCGACCTGCTAAAACTAAAGAACAATGAACAGCAATGGTAGAATTTCCTTAAACAATAAACAATAGAAAACAAAAGAGAGAAAAAAACAAAAGAGAGAAATACATTTTTTTTTTCTTTTTTTAACAAAGTATCAAAAAACTAGCAAAACATTATAAGGTAGATGTATAAAATCAAAGACAGGAACAAATCTGCATTGGTTTTTGCCAGGATTCCAACAGATTCTGAAAACCATTTAGAGAAGTCAAGGTTGAGAGCTTCAAATCTTTTTGTAAGATATTCCATGAAGCAGGAGCAAAATAGGAGAAGGCCCTTTTTCCAAGTTCAGTCCTCACTGACGGAACACTACAGGTAATCATGTCCTGAGAGCGCACACTGTAGCTGCACTCACGCAAAGACATGTAGGAGGAGATGTATTAGATTAGCAAACCAAGAAGTGATTTAAAGATGAAAATGTACCAGTGGAAGAGTCTGCGTGAGGTTAACAAATCATGTCTAATTCATGATCACATTTTGGAGAAGAATTTTGACCTCATGTGCCTCACAGAAACTTGGCATAGACCGGATGTGTACAGTTCTTTAAATGAAGCTTGTCCATCTGGATACAGCTATCTGCAGAGAGCCCGCAGCACTGGCCGCGGTGGTGGTCTGGCTGTAATCTACCGCAGTAGTTTAGGGCTGTCGCATCTGGTTTCTCAGGATTTTTCTTCTTTTGAATGTCTGGCTTTCAGCTTCAAAGCCCCACTCCTGATGAATGTTATATTAATTTATAGACCTCCCAAACCGCATGTTTCATTTAACTCAGAGATACATGACCTCTTCACTTATTTCTGCACCTCCCCTGTGAAGACTATTTTTCTTGGCGACTTGAATATCCACGTGGACAATTCCTCTTCACCTCTGGCAACAGATTTTAAGTCTCTTTTGGATTCTCTTAATCTCACTCAACATGTTGACGCCCCTACGCACAGCAGGGGGCATACTCTGGATTTGGTGATTACTGACACTGTACTCATCAATAATTTATCTGTATATGACCTGGGTGTCTCAGACCACAGGGTCATCTCCCTGGAAGTGCCTTCATCTTCGCCTGCTTCAAACCCAAAACGACCCATCCAGTTCCGTGACCTTAAAAACATTTCCCTTGATGTTCTGTCTGCTGATCTTCACACCCTGACCACGGTCAATCATCCTTCTGCAGATGACTCTGTGGATTACTACAACCAATCTCTTCGGGAGCTCCTGGACCTACATGCTCCCTTGAAAACAAGACTGGTGTCTTTCTCCCGTTCAGCCCCTTGGTACACTGATGAGCTGCGCAAGATGAAGGCAACTGGCCGTGCTATCGAGAGACGTCTAAAATCATCTGGTCTCTCGGTACATAAGCAGGCGTACAAAGAACATCAGAAAGCGTACGCCTATTCTCTTAAAGAAGCACGCTCCAAATATTATTCCAACATCATCAACACCTGCCCTGGAAACTCTAAACAGCTCTTCTCCACAATAACTCGTCTGCTTAATCCCATTAAACAAACTCTTGAGGACTCTGCTCAAAAATGCGACCTGTTTCTTTCATCTTTTAACACTAGGAATACCAAACACATGTACTTGTACATATTTTACATATAGCTCCCATGGGAGACTGTAAAATGACAGATTGAGGAATTTGCATTCCATTAGGTTTGTGTGACCCCCTGGGGCTGAAGTCTTTTGTGTGCTCAAAACATCCCCCCAGTAGCCAAAACAAAACACCTCCCCATATTCCAACAACAACATTCCTTCTGCAGGTTCAAAGTGCAGCTTTTTACAACACAGACCAAACTTTTGGAGATGTTGATGACTCTTTGCAAATGTCAACGCTAGAAACTTCAGTTTATTTTATAGATATACGTTTTATACTTTTTATACTACTATGCAAAAACTCAAGACAGTATTACACTTTTATTATTTCATTTTATGCTTATGTTCATTGGGTGTTTGGTGTTTTAGTGGTGTTTGGTGTTTCAGTGTTGGTGTAAATTTTCATACTTTTATACTATTATGAAAAAACTCAGGACAGTGTTACACTTTTTTACTATTTTACTATTTTATGTTATGTTTATTAAATGTTTTAGTGTTTAGTGTTTAGATGGTTACTGTTGCACCGAGGGACTGAGAGAAACGCAATTTCGGTCCTGTGTATGTCCTGTACATACAGGTAGTCCCCGATTTACGAGCGAGATCCGTTACAACGAGGCGCTCGTAAACTGGAAATCTCGTAATTTGGAACGGCCGCCACGCTTCTCGTAAGTCCGGAATTTCGCTCGTAAATTGGAACGGTTTTGCTAGCGCGACTACGAACACTCGTTTTTCATCGAAAAACTGCTTATGAGTGCATAAAAATGATCGGAAACGTGTGTCCACATGTTTAGCTAACGAACTGTGGTGAAAAAACACAGGAAAACTCAGTATTTTTTGCGTTTTTTCCAATAATTCGCCAGCTCGTAAGTCCGGAACCTCGTAGATCAGAGCGCTCGTAAATCGGGGACTACCTGTATTGTATTTCTGACAATAAAGTTGACTTTGACTTTGACTGCCTCTAAGCGAGCAGGTCCCCGGTTCAAATCCCGGTCCGGGGGCCTTTCTGGGTGGAGTTTGCATGTTCTCTCCGTGCATGCGTGGGTTTTCTCCGGGTGCTCCGGTTTCCTCCCACAGTCCAAAAACATGCATGTTAGGCTGATTGGCAACTCTAAAATTGACCCTGGGTGTGAGTGAGACAGGTCCCTCTTGTAAATGAGTCCCCGTGGCTCAACGAGTCCAGCCTGTATAAATAAAGGTTGAATGAATGAATGAACAAACTGATATGGAGAGAACACAAATTATGTAAGAATAAAAATACTAAATCTATTACAGTACTGTACAAAGTCAGAGACCCATTGAATGATAAAGCTCTGTATTTGTTGTATAACACAATCATTTTTCCACACTCAAAAGTATGAATGTTTACATGAAAACTGGAGTGAAACAACTTTATTCAATTTTATTTCACTCAGCATGTAGCTTGCAGATAGGCAGATAGGCAGCCATGGCATAGTGGTAATGGCACTCGTCCACCGATCGGAAGGTTGGAGGTTCGAATCCCGTTTCCCCACACCATGTGTCGTTGTGTCCCTGGGCAAGACACTTAACCCCGAGTTTCTCCCGGTAGGACTGGATGGCGCCTTGCATGGCAGTCTGCCGCTACCGGTGTATGAATGTGTGTATGAATGGTTGGATGGTTGGTATTGTAAAGCGCTTTGGGGCCCCTCATAGGGGGCTGGAAAGCGCTATATAAATAAGCTCCATTTACCATTTGTCCTTCGTCCAGGAAGGACAAAGATGCCTTCCTGACAAAACCGCCGTTCACATAAAGCGCATGTGTCTCCGCGGAGAAACTTATGAACTGACACGGTCCATAGCAGGGTTTCCAGGCCGAAGGCCTGTAAGTCGATGTCCTCGTAAGTCGGGGACCACCTGTACAATCCCGCCGCCTTCAGATAAAAGTGACCAATGCAATCCCGCCTTGACCGTGGAATACTGTAGGTGATATTTAGTATTTTTATTCTTACAGAATTTGTGTTCTCTCCATATCAGTTTGTTTGTTCATTCATTCATTCAACCTTTATTTATACAGGCTGGACTCGTTGAGCCACGGGGACTCATTTACAAGAGGGACCTGTCTCACTCACACCTAGGGTCAATTTAGAGTTAACAATCAGCCTAACATGCATGTTTTTGGACTGTGGGAGGAAACCGGAGCACCCGGAGAAAACCCACGCATGCACGGAGAGAACATGCAAACTCCACCCAGAAAGGCCCCCGGACCAGGATTTGAACCGGGGACCTGCTCGCTTAGAGGCAGTCAAAGTCAACTTTATTGTCAGAACTACAATATGTACAGGACATACACAGGACCGAAATTGCGTTTCTCTCAGTCCCTCGGTGCAACAGTAACCATCTAAACACTAAACACTAAAACATTTAATAAACATAAGCATAAAATAGTAAAATAGTAAAAAAGTGTAACACTGTCCTGAGTTTTTTCATAATAGTATAAAAGTATGAAAATTTACACCAACACTGAAACACCAAACACCCCTAAAACACCAAACACCCAATGAACATAAGCATAAAATGAAATAATAAAAGTGTAATACTGTCCTGAGTTTTTGCATAGTAGTATAAAAAGTATAAAACGTATATCTATAAAATAAACTGAAGTTTCTAGCATTGACATTTGCAAAGAGTCATCAACATCTCCAAAAGTTTGGTCTGTGTTGTAAAAAGCTGCACTTTCAACCTGCAAAAGGAATGTTGTTGTTGGAATATGGGGGAGGTGTTTTGTTTTGGCTACTGGGGGGATGTTTTGAGCACACAAAAGACTTCAGCCCCAGGGGGTCACACAAACCTAATTGAATGCAAATCCATCAATCTGTAATTTGACAGGCTCTGGTAAGTGTAGTACTCATCTGAATATTCTGGTATTCCTAGTGTTAAAACCAAAATTGACACTATCAGATCTCAGCTCCACAACCTCCCTGTTCTCAGTGTGCCATCTACCCGTCTGCATTCTGGGACCCTTAACAGCTTTGACGAAGTTGTTCAGAGTGAGGTGGAGGCCATCATCAAGAAAATGAAGCCTTCATCCTGCGCCCTGGATCCTTTCCCCTCGTCTCTCATAAAATCCAATCACTCTGCAATAGGCCCACTTATCACTCAAATAATAAATCAGTCTCTACAATCTGGTCATGTTCCACTGCCTCTAAAAACTGCCATCATTAGGCCTCTTCTGAAAAAATCTAATTTGGATCCCGACATTTTTTCTAATTACCGCCCAATTTCACACCTCCCTTTTCTGTCTAAAGTGCTGGAAAAAGCTGTTGCTGCTCAGCTGCAGGACCACCTACAGCCACACCTCCCTTTTCTGTCTAAAGTGCTGGAAAAAGCAGTTGCTGCTCAGCTGCAGGATCACTTACAACAACACTCCCTGTATGAGAAGTTCCAGTCTGGATTCAGGGCAGCTCACAGTACTGAGACTGCACTGCTGAGAGTTACTAATGATGTCCTCTTGGCTGCTGACACTGGCTCTCCCTCCATCCTTGTCCTCCTTGACCTCACTGCAGCCTTCGACACTGTGGACCATAGTATCCTCCTCCACCGTCTTCATGTGGAGGTCGGTCTCTGTGACACCGTCCTGGACTGGTTTAAATCTTTCCTCTCCAATAGGCTGGAATGTGTTAGTCTTGGCAACGCCACGTCCCAGACAGTCTCTGTCTCCTGTGGTGTCCCTCAGGGGTCGGTTCTGGGGCCCCTGTTGTTTTCCCTTTACATGCTGCCTTTAGGTCAAATTATTAATCAGTTCAACATTTCTTTTCACTGTTATGCCGACGATACACAGCTTTACATCAGGACTGGAGCATCCTCATCTTCCACCTTGTCATCTCCATCTTCACTCACTGCCCTCTCTGCCTGCCTGGAGGCAATTAGGGCATGGATGAATCAGAACTTTCTTCAATTAAACTGCTCCAAGACCGAGGCCATACTGATTGGCACCCCTCACCAGGTACAGACATCTACTATAACAACACTTTCCTTTTCTGGACAAGACAT
>JBBPBX010076897.1:0-11011 GCA_038048925.1 Garcialebias charrua
GTATCACTCAGCCCTCTGTGAATAGCAAACAACCATCAGGGTGTTAACGATCCATCGTCAGGCTGATGGTCCTCCTTGCTCATGTGAGCAGCTGGTTTCAGGCTGTCATCAGCCAACTGGTTGATCCACTGTGGGAGGGTGCTATTTATAAGACTGAGCTGAATACAGCTTCTCAGACTGAGGAAGTCTTTCGGACGAAAGACGAAACGTTTCTACAGTTTTTTTTTGTGCTTTATTTTTTATTTTTTGAATGTCCAGAGGACCAGACTTAGCTTTTTTAGATTTTTCTACCTGGATTATTGAGCATGCATCAGGGTGTCAAACCTAGGTTACCCCAACACACGCTGTTTCCCTTGTTCTTCGAGTACAAGTCTTAACCTCATGGACGCTGTTATTACATGAACATTAGACTTTTCTGTCAGTTAAAAAGGAGTCAAATATGTTGACAAATACCTTCTTTACTGAGCTCCACGATTGCCTACAAAGTTAAGAGGATGGAGGATTTTGCGAGAGAGGAGCGCCTCTGACTCATTTGCTGAGCTTCAGAACAAAGTCCATCGCAGAGTGCCCAGTGAGAAATGCAACCCAGGCTGCCTTGAGCACCTTCTTCTGGCTTTTCCCTTTTCAGGGGTCACCACAGCGAGTCATCCTCCTCCACCTCACTCTGTCCTCTGCATCCTCTGTTCTCACTCCAACTACCTTCATGTCCTCTCTAACTGCATCCATACATCTCCTCTTCTTTTCCTCTTTGTGTGCGTGTGTGTGTGTGTGTGTGTGTGGGGGGGGGTGTTAATAAAAAAATAAATTTAAAGTCATGGTCAGTTTTTTTATGTCTGATGTTTGCATTACCGTAGTAGTTCTGAAGATACAAACCACTGTGTATTTACTAGACTGCTTTTGGTCCAGCTTGTGATTTGTACATCATGATGTTGGTACATAAATCTAAATTAAAGACTAATGTTGATGTAGAAAACTGGGTGATGTTAAAATGTAAAGATGTTAGAAGCCAACTATTTGTATTGCAGATTTAAAACAAATGTAGTTATATAAAGTGCTTCACATATTAAAAATAAAAAATAAATGGAGGGTTAGGGTAAAAAAAAAACAACTACCGGTAACCATTGGTGTTTTACATGGTCTACCTACATGCAAAACCTGTATTTTCAGGCAGAGTATATCATATTCCCAAATATGCATGAATTTGCATAAATGAAAAATCCTTAAATATCCGAATGACATCTGCAACGACGTGATACGCCAAAGATCTGCTGGAACTCTTGAGGGATCGCATATTTCCAGGTACTTCACAGATAAAAATCCATAAATATACGACTGACATCTTCATCGTGATACGTCAAAGATCTGCTGGATCTCTGAGAAATCGCATACTTCAGAGATACTTCACAGATAAAAATCCATAAATATACGACTGACATCTTCATCGTGATACGTCAAAGATCTGCTGGATCTCTGAGAAATCGCATACTTCAGAGATACTTCACAGATAAAAATCCATAAATATACGACTGACATCTTAAACGTGATACGTCAAAGATCTGCTGGATCTCTGAGAAATCGCATACTTCAGAGATACTTCACAGATAAAAATCCATAAATATACGACTGACATCTTCATCGTGATACGTCAAAGATCTGCTGGATCTCTGAGAAATCGCATACTTCAGAGATACTTCACAGATAAAAATCCATAAATATACGACTGACATCTTCATCGTGATACGTCAAAGATCTGCTGGATCTCTGAGAAATCGCATACTTCAGATATACTTCACAGATAAAAATCCATAAATATACGACTGACATCTTCATCGTGATACGTCAAAGATCTGCTGGATCTCTGAGAAATCGCATACTTCAGATATACTTCACAGATAAAAATCCATAAATATACGACTGACATCTTAAACGTGATACGTCAAAGATCTGCTGGATCTCTGAGAAATCGCATACTTCACAGATACTTCACAGATAAAAATCCATAAATATACGACTGACATCTGTCACGTATACGTAAATATAAACAATCATACGTCATATATGCGGCAAGTATCCGAAGAGATGTAAGCAGTAATCCCGAGGGATAACAGAGCCACATATTTCTGGATCTGCAGCAGATAAAGTATCCGGATTTTGTGATTTTTTAAGGATCAATAAAGTTCGGATCTGTTCGTATCCGGGAATATCCGAAACTGGATTTTCCGAGGATGCGATACGGAAATTCCCGGAAATTGTCCGTATATGTGAAGGATGCGGAGATATACCACATCTGATACTCCCGTATATCTATGGTTTTTGTGCAGTGGATTAGACCGAGTTCTTACTACATTAGTCCATCCAGATCAGGTTGGTTTCATACGCTCTCGCTCCTCGGCTGACAACATTAGAAGGCTTATAGACATTATGTGGGCAGTATGGGATAGCCGGATGCCTATGGCTGCTCTATCATTAGATGCAGAGAAGGCATTCGACAGAGTTGAATGGCATTATCTGTTTTCAACTTTGGAATGGTTTGGCTTTAGTAATAATTTCATAAACTAGATTCGACTTGTATATGCTCAGCCAGTGGCATCCGTTCTTACAAACGGAATAATTGGCCCATCATTTAAACTGAAAAAAGGCACCAGTCAGGGTGACCCCCTGATCCCCTTTACTCTTTGCGTTAGCCCTGGAACCATTGGCAGTTGCTATTCGAAAAGAGGTTAACCTTCCGGGCATTTCTATAGGACACAATTGTCATAAGTTTATGTTGTATGCCGATGATATTCTTCTCTATGTGTCAGACCCGGCAAATTATATCCCAACTTTGCTCTCTTTAATTAATGTATTTTCTGACATTTCAGGCTATAAGGTCAATTGGACAAAATCGGAGGCCCTTCCACTTACTGCGTTCTGCCCTAAGAATGCATTTCCATCAGGCATGTTTTCATGGCCCAAAAAAGGTTTAAAATACCTTGGAATAAATTTTCCACCCCAACTTAACAATATTATTAAGATTAATCTTGAACCATTGCTAGACAGAATGAGAGTTGACATAGAGCACTGGAATCAATTATATATTTCCATGTGGGGAAAAGTAAATGTTATTAAAATGATTTGCACTCCCAAGTTTAACTACTTATTACAGGCTCTCCCAGTACATGTTCCTATGATATATTTTAAACAGTTTGATAAGCTCTGTAACTTATTTCTTTGGAATTAAAAAAAGCCAAGACGTAACAAACACTTGCAGAAAAGGGAGGCCTAGGAATGCCTAACTTACTAAACTATTACTATTCTTTTTCTCTTAGACAGTTGGCTCATTGGTTTTTGCCCCCTGAAAGAGCTCCACCCTGGTTCACTCTCGAGACAGTAGCGTGTCAACCACTTACACTGCCTAGCTGTTTATCAACTAACCTTGCTCCTCAGAATCAGTTGCATCCGGTTTTGTCTCATATGAAATGGCTGTGGAAAAAGATGTCTAAAATGTTTTAAATTCGACCCACATCTTCATAAATCTGCCAGCGTTTGGTATAATCCTAAACTTTGCATAGGTAAAACTCCCTTCTTCTGGAAGTCCTGGTATCAGAAAGGGATTTCTGTAATAGGTAACTTGTATAGGAATGGTTCATTAAAATCCTTTGAAACACTGGTGGAAGAATTTAAATTATCCAGAGAAGACTTTTGGAAATATTTACAATTACGACATTTATTGGTGAAGACTTTTGGTTCACCCACTTCTATTCCTGCAACATGTACTACACTGGACGAGATTAAAAAGGTGTTTGGTCAAGGGCATGAAGTATCTGCTTATTATAAAATGTTGTTGACAACCTTGGACTCTAATATCATGTATCTCAAGAAATGCTGGGAAACAGATCTGAACCTCAATTTTACTGATGAGGAATGGAATTTGATTATTAGGAGTGGGAAAAAATGTCAAGGAAACTAAGAACAAGACTGGTGCAATTTAAGATTTTACATAAAATATACTGGACACCATATAGATTGTACAGGGGTGGCTTGTCGAATACCCCAACGTGTTGGAAATGTCAGAAGGATAAGGGCACATTAGTGCACGTGCTTTGGGAGTGTCCAAATATTCAAGAGTACTGGTCATTAATTCATGAAGTTCTAGAGAAAATAGTGGGCCAGAATTTACCCTTTTGCTGCAAGCTATATATTCTTGGGGATTCATCATCATTGGTCCACTTGCCGCCCTCCCTATCGCAATGGGTGCAGACAGCTATTATGCTGGGGAGGAAGTTGCTGGTGGGAGAGTGGAAAGGTTCATCTATACCTTCTTTAACTCATTGGTATAGATCCCTGGACAAACTTGCTGCCTTAGAAAGATTATCTTATAGATTGATGAATAGAGTTGAGGAGTACAACAAAAAGTGGTCCCATTATCTGTCGCATGTGGGTTAAATGACATCTCCAGTTATCTTAATTCATCTTTTAAATGATCTTTTAAATGCCTCAGGTTTAACACTTTTTTACTGTTTTCAAACTAACTCCCCCCTTTGAAACTGTTTTTTTTTTATGATTCAATTTTTTATTGATTTTCCATAAAGAAAATTATACAACAATTCCAGTCTTATATAACAAACATTAGTAATATTAATTTTTCTGGAATCTCATAGCATGTGTCAGTACAATAATGAAATTATTTAATTGAAAAAGAAAAGAAAAATAAATAAATAAGATAAACTAAAATAAAAATCACAATAACACACTCTACCAATAACCATAAATCTACATATATAAATTAAATCAAAATTGCCCTACCCCCAGAAACCTTTAAGTAATTATATCTTTACAGTGTAATCTGATCTACAAACTAAACAACATTGCTTTTGTATATATAACCACATTGACATTTATACAAACAACATTGCTCTTTTACATTGCTTTTGTATATATCTAACCAACATATATTCTCTTTCTTTTGTTGAAATGTACAGATTCCAGAAACCTAGTTCCAAAAAGGGGGACGCCCCAACGAACTAACTAGACTACGATCTAACTAGACAGCAGGATCAAACCACAGATCCCTGAGGTGGATTTGATCAGGGTTTGATTAGAGATGTGGTAGTTATGTATTTTTTAATACATCTAACTTGACTTGAAAACATTTTAATGTTATATTGTACTTTTATGGATGAGGTGATCACATGAATTATATATTCTGCACATGTGTTAATGAAGTTCCTTCCACAGACTCCATGAGGTAAGCAGAATTATTAATAATAAAAATAATAATTAATTGTCTGTGCCGGGATTACTGAGGATCCTGTTTTGAAATCAGAAACTAAACTGGGAAATGGCATAGGTTTTTGGGAACATTTTCTATTGTTGAGATGATTCGTCTAAACTAATACTAATACTAACACTGTACAAATACGGGTGTGGGAATTAAAAATATGTAAACATTATCCTATTTTCTTGTCTATTTGTACTAATTTTTGATTCTGCCCAGTGCTATAGGTCAACACCACAGAGGACTTCCAGGTGTGATGAGCATGCTGAGAGAAATTGGCCACACCTAGGAGACTGGTTTTGTCGGGGACCCTTGCTGGAAGCACTGAGAGTCGGAGCGCTGGCTGAATACCATCTCAAGGCAGGATGATTCCCGAGATGGGGCAGCAGGATTCCAGAATCTTCCATGGGCCACCCACCTGTCTGGGTGACAGGGTAGTGTGACACAGAGCCAGACTGGGATGGGGCAACAGGATTTCTGATGCCGAGCATGCTTCTCTGTATCAAATACGATGTCCTGATTATGTCAACTTGCCGAGAGAAAATGCAGAATGATTTTAGTTATTGTGAATTATGTTTTTGGTCTATAAAAGACCTAGCTCATAAAATAGCTTTTTCTTTGCTATGTGTTTCAATAATTGATTTCTCAAACTTTAAGAGTTGTTTTCTCATGTTTTGAAAAGGTTTTTAGTAAAAGTTACCTTTTTACTTATCAAATTATTTTATTTTTTAGTTTAAATTTCTTTTAAGTTTTTAATAATTTTAGTTTAAACTTCTTTGGGTTTTCAAATTAATTTAAACTTCTTTAAGTTTTCAAATTATTTTTAGTTTAAACTTCTTTAAGTTTTTTAACTATTTCAGTTTAAACTTCTTTAAGTTCTTTGAATTATTTTGTTAAAAAATATATTTTGAGTTTTTAAATTAGTTTAAACTTCTTTAAGTTTTTTAATTATAGTTTTCAAATTATTTTAAAATCTCTAAGTCTTTAATTTTTTATTTTCAGTTTAAATTTATTTAAGCTTTAAAAAAATCATTTATTTTTAGTTTAAATTTCTTTAAAAGTTTTAAATTATTTTACTCTACTACCCACAAAAACTTTTTTCAGATGAGCCTAAATTGTTGTAAAGGCTGCAAATATGATGAGGGCCCATTTGCATTGGTTGCGTTTTTCCTACTAAGTTTAGACACTGAGGTTTTTTTCGTGTTAATCATCTGCATAATGTGAAACAGTTTTAAATGATAAAACAGGGCAGACTGACAGACAACAGAATGTTGTCCGGAGCGGAAACAGCTGAATGTCACGTGACGTGAATGTTCACTACGGCAGAACTGAGTCGGAAAATCTGTTTCCATCTGTCGTTTTGCGCATCTGCTCGTTTTATAAGATCCCAAAAACCACCTCAAGCGAGCGTATAAACTTTTTGGCGGATTTGAGGAAGTAACTTCGCATTTTGCCGTTTCCATTAAGCTTTTCTGCTGCGATACTTCAAAATGCGCATCTAGAAACCTTGATGGAAACACGGCTATTGTATCTGTTCACTCCCTGAGAAATATTTCTCTTACACAATACTTGTTTACTGAAGAAACAGAAGATCAAAAGAATGTTCTTTGTTTCAAGACCTGTTGTTCTTGACTCGGCCAAAACTGAGACACATCTATTGTGTGAAAGTTGTTTGAACCTGTTTTGTTGTGAAACTGCCTACCCACTGAGTGAATAAAAGGATGCGACGGCCATTTGTAAAGTGGACTCGTTCTCTGCCTGTTTTAGGAGACGGTCCCACTTTGCAAAGTTCTAAATGAAATGCTAACTCTTGTTTCTTGTGTGTGATTCATTTTAGTAGAAGCTGCAAGGGTTTGGTTTGAAAATCCATCAGTAGCAATGCTTTAATTACAAGCATTGTTTGTACTGTAATTGCTTGGTGTTTACTCTTGCAACCATTTCCTGTTACTGCATGTGACTATCAGTTAATCTCAGTGGTGTGATTTGGTTTTTATCTATTTATTTTTTGCAATGTGTTATTAATGTTATCTTTTCAAAAATGCATTCAAATTTATCATGAACGTTTGACGTCACAAGCACATTAAGTAGTCATTGAGGTAATCAGTAGTCATCAGAGACATCTGCTCAGAGATCAGCACCGCCCCACTCTCACAGGTGCTACAGAAACTTTTAGTGGAACAGCAGGAACAAAAAAAATACAGAAATCCCAACAGGTTCAACATGGGGAGAGGCGGGTATGATGTGGGTGTAGCTGGGCAACAAAATAAAGTGCACAGCCTAGAATGACGTTTTACAAGCCATGCACATAAAAATAGGGGGTGATAAAAAAAAATGGCCCTGCAAAATGCAACTGCATGGTTTGTTGGTCACTTGGTTGCAAACCCTTATACTGTAACTGTTCTCTGTAATCTACTGTATATAACTACAGGACTGTAGTATCTTCTGACCATTATTACTTTAAGCTTTTAAATAAATCAGACAGGAATATTACAAAAAAGCAACAAGGGAGCACATCTCAGGATGAAGGTATTGTGAGAAAATAAAGTGACAACACAGAAATTGTCACTGATGCTGCAAAACAGTGAATGCTCCAAGAAAACAGTACAACAAGCGCACTTCTCCAGTCAGGCACCACTGAACATTACCCATAACCCTTCAACAAATACATGCATCCGATTCCATAACAACGCTTGACCAGTGCTCAGGAGACTGGTGTCTGTGACTCAACTGTGGCAACACAACATAATTACAAAGAGAGCCAGGGATGACTAACCTGGTAAAGGAACGCTCCTCCTCCCCTCGCCCTTTCCCCCCAGCTCCCACACTGATATTTAACTAAACATTCATCTTCTTGCCAGTGGCTCCAAAGAATACTGGTGATGTAGCTTCAGCGCAGAGGCTGGGGTGATAGTAATTCCATTGTTTAGGCCTTTTATTTATGTCTTGACTCCACCAGGCAGATGAGGTAAGTCTTTTTTTTTTTCATGTTATTATTCAGAAGTGGTGATACATAAAGCCAGATTACACAAATGTCTCTCTGTTTCACAGTGCAGCCACCTCACACCTCCTGAGGTAAGTCTTTTTTTTTTTCATGTTATTATTCAGAAGTGGTGATACATAAAGCCAGATTACACAAATGTCTCTCTGTTTCACAGTGCAGCCACCTCACACCTCCTTCTCTATTTCTTAATGCAACCCCCAACTACCCCTTCGACCCACCCCCATCCACCTCCAATCTGCCCACCCTTCCACTGCATGGCTTTCAATAGCACATTTCCCCTTTCTCCCCCTCTTTTCTAAATCACCCTCAGCATTTGCATGTGAAATGCTTGTATATCTTCTTTTATATGATGCACCGACAACACTGGCTTTCAAAAAACAGAGAGGGTAGGAAAACGGCCCAACAATAACTCCCACCCTTCCCCGTCTACACACTCAGACCCACTTCTTCCTCTCCTATCATACATACACACACACATCACCCATCCCCACCCCCCTCTCAAAAAAAGGCAAGATGTTACTTTACTCCCCTCCCAGGACTGGCATAGCAGCAGTTTCATTAAAACGCAGGAGAACAGTGCAGGTTTTATGATATGGAGACAAGTTCTTTTGTGCTCTCCAGAGACAAGCTCTCTGTCTGTCCATGTTACTGGGGCGATAATCCTGCTGGAATTTCCCATAAGTACTTTTACTGGCATTTTCAATTATTGCCAAGCCAAGGCCCGGTAAATGGCATTTCAGGGGGCCTCGTCATCTCCGCATTGAATCATAATTGTGAATCAGACAGCAGTAGAGTTGGATTGTGTCCCGTTTGTCTAAAGGTGGGGAGGAATGAGTTGACATCACAGATGTTTTGGTGAGCTGGTGTAAAGCGAATAAATAAAAAAAGGGTGCTGTCCCCCCACAGAAAAGCTGAGTAGGTCATGGCAAATTTTTGCACGCTTTTAGTGAGGAGGAAACAGACACACAGACACCGTCAGGCTCCGTGAAACAAACCTACCTTGTAATTTACAACGTCAGCATGGGCAGTCCCCTTTTTCAAATAGAGCACACGGTGCAGGCTCAGAAAACCAAACAGACAGGCTGACCTCCCTGGCACACAGTGCACGAGGTCAGACTTGTTTTCTCTTCACTTCTGACTGGATCCTTTTACACAGACTCCAAAAGCGCTCCACATCTTTGGGCTTGAGTTACATGCTTGCATCCCCTGTAATAACTCAGAGATGTATTACAAGGAGATTTCGTTTTCACCTTCGCTCCCCCACGTTCTGTTCCAGTGAGGTCTGCTGTGCTTCAAATGTGGATCAACTTCAAAGCAGAGGAATGGACAGAATGATGGCTGAAGACAAATGCAATTTAATAAGCGATAAAGTTTCAGATGGGTTCACTCAGAAGCTTTTTCTTTATTTAACGTAAGACGTTGGACCAAATAAACCTCTAAAAACTTATAGATATGTAAGTAGCTTTGGAAAGAGGGCTTGCTTCTCCTTAGACACTCACTCGTGCACACGAATGTGTTAAGCAGCAGCTTATCAGCCAAAGAGTCAAACGTTACGACACGTGTGAGTGCGTCAGCGAGCGTGACACTCCACGTGTACTGTAAATTAAAAAAAAAAACGACTTTTTATGATCATTTACACGGATGATACACAACAAGATACCCACATCCAACGAAAACAAAGAAAACAATGTTACTTTCATTTTGTTAAATGAACACAGTCACGCGTGGTTTTGCACGTGAACAGATGGGCAGGAATCACTTCCAGCGGTTGATTCGCAGCAGCTGCACGTAGGCCAGGATCATGCAGACAACAATAATTCCCAGCAGAGCCACCTGGTTCTGCCAGAAGCCCCACACAGAGTAGTCGATGTCCATGCTCACCAGGAACACCTCCCCTGGGACGCTGCGGAGCAGAGGAGAGACCTTCACCATCAAAAGGCTTTTCACTGAGTTCAAAACTGACGGTGAATAAACTCACATTGTGGTGTTGCTGTAGAATAATTGTCCCTTCATCTCATTGATGTAAACAGCCTGTAAGACAAAAAGAGGTCGAGTTGAGGCAACTCACGGACAGAGCCAGAATAAACCGAGCCCCACACGATGCCTTTCTTACATTCAGTCCATATTTGAATATGCTGAGCCATTTCAGCCAGGACAACCAGCTCAGCATGGAGTTGAGATTCACCAGAAAGCCTCCGAACACCTGCAACAGGTGAGTTAGACTGAGAATGATAACCTGTTCCATGTCAAAGTTCATGCTCAATAATCCAGGTAAAAAAAAAAATCCAACAAAGTTAAATCAGGTCCTCTGGACTGTTTCTTTTTGTAATTGAAACATTTCGTCTTTCATCCAAAGGACTTCATCAGTCCAAGGAGCCTAAACAAACTCAGTCCTACATGCAGCACACTCACACAGTGGGCCGACCAGTTTGACGGTGATGAGATGGTTTCTGGAGTCTGCCCTCAACTCCTCTGAGGCAGCCATAGCCTAAGTGGTCCAAAACATCATCTTAAACGCTATTCACACGGGATTAGTTTTACCTAAGGACCACAAGTACAGTATTTTAAGGCCTATAAGTCACAGTTTATTTTACTAATTTTCATGTCCTGCGACTTATGGGGCGAAGCGACATATTTAGGGATTTTTCCACATATTTTTAGACCAATTTTTGGCTGAGATATGACCGTTTCCATTCATTCTGATGAAAAAAATGGAGCAGTACCACTTTTGGCCACTAGGGTCCACCGACCGT
>JBBPBX010076898.1:0-16998 GCA_038048925.1 Garcialebias charrua
AGATAATTTGAGGCAAGTAAAACACTGCAGGTTAGGTTATTCTAGCGTTTAAATAAGCCATATACAGTATGCTACGAGTTTTTTTTTTTTTGGCTTAGTTCCTGGATGGTTTTTCAAAGAGACAAGGCCACGCATCCTCACGCTGTTTGTGTCGCATGTCTGTTAACACACATGCGCTCACTAGCCAGCAGAACAATAACCGCAGCCAGGCTGAAATACTAATTTACTTTAAATACGTATTTCGGCAACATGACTGTTTTTGTAGCTGCTTAAACAAGAGGCTGAGGAGGAACCAAACAGTTCCTGAGCTCCACTTATGTCAGCATTTAACAAGTAAAGAAGAAAATACAACTTTATAACTTGATGTTGATTTATTTTCTCACACTTCACCTGCTTCTCTTTACTGCTGCCAGAAAGGAGAATGATGAAGTGATGTTGTTTAGAAGAAAATGTCTCGCTCACTTTTCTTCATGTTACTGCCACAAGTGCAGCTGTCTGCATGTGCTGCATCACTTGATTGATGTGACAGGAGGAAGAGAGGTGTTTGTGTGAACTCTTCAGAGTGAGCTCTCGTCCATCTTCTCTTCTCCTCCATCCTGTTGGAAGCTGCAGACTATTGACTTCAGCTCACTCACATGTTCTCTTTGATTCAGACTCTGCAGGTTGTCAGAGATCAGCTGTGCCTCTCTGCTCTCAGCTCTTCAAGCCAACCCCTCCCATCTGACACAACTGGATCGGACTCAGAACCTAGCCTTGAGAGGTAATTTCTAAGTAGTTTGAGTAAAGCAATTAAGACACTGATTTTTAAAACCAGATGTGGAAATGGAGAATGCCTTGTCTTCTACTTCCTGTTCCTCCTTTATATCTCAGCTCTTCATTGCACAAATGACTAATGTAAATTTTGAATGGTCTCACGACATCCTGTACTGTATAGTGACACACAATTTTTGTTCATTTGCCCCTTGTTTTTTCTTTTTCTTTTACAGAGCTTCTAGCAGTTGTGAAAAAGTCTAAAGATGTGGCGATCGGATCTCAGCGTTGCTTCCATCCACTCAACACCAGCTGTACACTTGTTGCTCCACCCATCTCTGTTCAAGTGTTGTCTGACCCTGATGACATGGTAATTAACTGAATGCATGGATACTATATGTTATTGATCCATTTGGAAATCATTACAATACAATTTATTTCTACATCTTTTGATTGCACACATAAATGATAGATAAGTGATATGATACCCCTTGATGGTATGCAATAAAGCTATAGAAAATAGGCTTAGACATATTCATTGCAAAGATGAATATATACTATAGATTTCCAAATACTGTACTGTAAATGAATGTTTAATCATTATTTGGTTAACAAGATCCATGTGTTTTGCAGGTGCCTGTTGTGCCGGATGTAGAAGTCCAAGGCGAAAGGTGAAGTCTCTACGGACCAGCTCAGCCTTGCTGGTTGGAGATCTTGCAGTGCTCATCTACGGGAGAGAGTTATTGGCCAATTGAAGTTTGACTGGGAGGCAATCGGGGGCTCATAAAGATGTGGAGTCAAAGCCTTTGGACAACACAAAGCTTGATACTTGGTGAGTATATAATTTAGGACAAAACTCATTCTAAAATACATTCCTAATGTTTTTTCTCGTTTTATGAACAAATTACTGGAATGTTCCATGCTCCTCACGGTTTATGATGCAGATTCTGATACAATCACCTAAAAATGCCATTCACTGATACCATATGGATTAGATTGGATTTGGTTATGTGCTCTATAATAAAAAAACAGTTTACAATCAAAGTTAAATGCAGGTTACGGGTATTATTTGTAGTTGTTAAATCAAAAATATCTTTTTTTTTAAAGGTAACCACAATTACTTTTAACATTAGACTTTAATTAGTCATTGTTTTAACTGTAAAACAATGACTGTAAAAATACTGTAGGGTGTTTAGTTTTGTAAATTTTTAAAGTATATTTTAACATGTGTATATTTTAACACATGAAAATATATTTTAAAAATGTACAAAACTAAACCACCCTACAGTATTTTTACAGTTAAAATAAAAGTTTATCAAATAAAGTCAAATGTTTAAAAGTAATTGTGGTTCCCTTTAATAATAAGTTATTGTTTATCACTCGTGAAACCTAGAGACATATTTTAAGGATATGTTTGATGTGAGAGTAATTACACTGATGATAGAATAACATAACATTGGAGTAATTTCTGTTTTTTTGGTGTGTTTTTTTTTTTTCAGTCTACACCAAGCCAAAGTTCCCTGACACCACCATGCAAGATGTGCGAAGAGTCATAAGAAGAAGAAAAAAAGCAACATAAACAACTACCGGTGAACTTTTTTTTTTTCTTATCCCCCCCAAAGATGTGAAGATGCCTTCTGAAAAGGAAAGACTTCAGTTTCCAGTTGGAGACACTATTTTTGCTTTGTTTAAGCAAATGCACACATTTTTACATTGTGTTCTGGACTTCATGTTTACACTTTGAAATGCAAATGTGCACCTTTTCCTTTTCAATTTTTAAAACTGGAAAGGGATTCATTTTAATTGCTGCTGTTTTGTAAACTGTTTTTGAGCTGCACCTTAATTTTATATAAAAATATTGAAGTTCTCAAGACCTTGTTTTATGACTTTGTAAACACATCTTTCAGAATACTTTAAAAAATATTTTTTAGCATACCGGTATACTGTAAATAGTATTGTGCAAGTATTTTTAAGCAAACTTACAAGTGTAACATAACAATTACAATGACAACATGGTATTAGTTTTAGAAATTCAAAAATTTTAACTTAAATGATAAAATAAACTGTAAACTAGAAGTAAATAACAAGTGCATTGGAAGTATATGAAAAAGTGTACTAGTGGTATACTTTAAGTATACTGTAATAAACTAAAGTATGAACTAGAAGTATATAACAAGTGCATTTGGAGTATAAAGAAAAGTATACTAGTGTTATACTTTAAGTATACTTCAATAAACTAAAATATGAACTTGAAGTACACTGGAAGTCTAATTAAAAGTGTACTACTAGTATACTTTAAGTATACTTCAATAAACTAAAATATGAACTTGAAGTACACTATAAGTACATTGGAAGTCTAATAAAAAGTGTACTACTAGTATACTTTAAGTATACTTCAATAAACTAAAATATGAACTTGAAGTACACTATAAGTACATTGGAAGTCTAATAAAAAGTGTACTACTAGTATACTTTAAGTATACTTCAATAAACTAAAATATGAACTTGAAGTACACTATAAGTACATTGGAAGTCTAATAAAAAGTGTACTCCTAGTATACTTTAAGTATACTAAAATGGGCCAATTTAGTACAAAAAAAGTTTATTGTAAGTAAACTGCGAGTATACTTAAAAGTACACTTAGAGACATATACTTTATATACTTAAGTATACTTAACAACATATACTTAAAGTATACTTCTTTTTGGTAAGGGTAAATCAATTAAATTATTTTTATTTCTCTTTCCCATTTTCTAAATCTAATCAAAGGTAAAACTGAGGTGGAAAACATCCGTCCATCCATTATCTTCAGCTTGTTCTGAAGTCAGGTCGTGGGGGTCGCGGCTTGAAAAACTACAACAATTTGTAAAATTTAATGGGAGTAAAACAGATGTTAAATTTAGATTCACATCCTAATGAGTCTGTCCGTCCATCCATCCATCCATCCATCCATCCATCCATCCATCCATCCAGTAGCTTTACCTAAAACACAAGCTCTGCACAGTGTTTCACTTCCACCTCTTCAGTCTCCTATGGCAAACTTTTTTCTTTACTTTCATCAGGCAGTGTTTGCTTCGAATATTAATAGACATACCATGACTGAGTGCAATTTTAATGGCCAATTGTCCAGCATCCTAAGCATCTGTGGAAATCTGAATCCTATCAAACCACCACAGATGTTTGGTTAAATTTGCAAAAGCATGAAGAATTTTGGCCTTGGATCTGAACAACAAAAAAGAAGGCTCCAGGACCTAAAAATACTAAATGGTTCTACCTGTAGCCACGCTTATTAAATATTCTTCACTTGGTAGGATTTGTGGCCCTCCTGCCAAATGAAGGTGTCATTTTCACAGGGAAAAGACTGAGTCATGTGATGTTCTAATTAAATTTGTCTTTGCATATTTGCTAAATTAGGTCAAATGTTATTCAGATGAAACTGGTGTTAACTCTGACTTCAGAGACCAAGATGAGCACATTATCATGAAGGGCACGCATTACTCATCCAACAAATTACTGAGATATATACATGGTACGGTCCTAATGAGCAACCAGCGTGAATGCAGAAAAACATCCAGCTCACAGCAGCTGAATTCAAATCTAATTGTCCAACAGTTAAGGATCCATGTGGGGTTCCTTTTTATTTGATCCCTTCTCGCTCAAATTTAATTCTGATCTGATATTTAAATTCAAGGAAAAGTATTGTTCTTTGCTCTTAGTTGTTAATAAACTATTTTGCATGTTTTAAAAAACAACCAAGTCATAAACTATGTCTGGCATAAATTATCTTATCCACTGTTTTTTATGTTTGTTTTAAATATACAAATAAACCTAAAATATATGTTTTAGATAGAACCAAAACCTTTCACATTTCTTAGTTCTGTAAGACAGTGGATAATTAAGTTTAGTGGAAAAAACATTTCAATCTGCATAAAGTCTAAATTTGTATTTTTAGCAAATTATTATTTAAATAAGTCCTGTATATGCTGCATATTCAATTGCTTTTTCATTTATTTTAGCTAATATGATCCTTTGTCACGGAATATAAATTCTTACATTTTGTTGTTGAATGTAACTGGGACCCTGTGTACATAATCTTGTTTCATCACATGTACCACATGCGGTGCAAATGACAATAAAGACTCTCTGACTCTGATATAATTTTACTTTTGGCGTTCAGACAGTTGACACCAGAAGAATACTCAGGAAGCAGTGCAAAATGCAGAATTGTTGAAATGAAACTGGAATTGACTGTGGAGAGATGGACGGATAAGTTAGAAGTCGGGAGTTATTAATAAGCTATAAATGCCTGGAAAGACAATAAACTGGTAGCTGAGGAGGAGAGAGGGTTATAAACATATCAAATCCATGTTAACCGAGGACTGCAGGGCTTTGGGTTGTGATTGATAATAAAGAAGAGGGCAGCTTTCAACTGTTGAAAAAGTTGCTCAGTCTGCCCATTAGATTAAGTGTGGAAGCTGGAGGACAGACTGACAGATGCAGCCTCTGCAGAAGGCCTGCCAGACTTGTGAGAAGAACTGCACACCCTGGTCAGAAATTATGTCAGAAGGAATACCATAGAGAAAAAAACACGTTGGATGAAAAGAGTAGCTGTTTCTAGGACTGAAGGCAGTTTAGGCAGAAGAACAAAATGTACTGCGGTAATAGAATTACATTTAGAAGAGGGAGTCCAGTAACAAAGCAGGAGATGTGTGATCAGGGTTCACTGGGGACAAGGAGTACCGTAGTTGTAATAATCCTGAAGGAGGACGTCTGTGGTTCTTCTGTCAAGCAAAAAACTGAGGCATAAACTTTTGTGTCATAGGCAAACTGTGGTGCTGTTGATTCGAGGGCGGAAGGTGACTTTTCAATTGTGAGCTCATTGCAGAACCTGATGTTAGTCTGAGGGAGGATTATAGAGTAGGTTGGGAGATCTTAAACCTGTATTTGTTTCAGTGGATTTACCGCATTTGCATGCTTGATGCCGCAGGTCAGCCTCCCACTCCCTCTACCCATGTAGAGAAACGATGATTAGATGCATCAGTCGACACATTTACAGAAACTGGGATCTTGACAGTCATATGTAAACTATATGTAACACATTTCCATTAAATATTATTACAGAGATCATTACGGAGATTATTCAGTACCATCCATCCATCCATCCATTTTCTTCCGCTTATCCGGGGTCGGGTCGCGAGCGTACTCTGGTCGGACCACTTTTTTCAGTAACTAGTAATCTAACGCGTTGCTTTTCAAACTGCAGTAATCAGATTAAAGTTACTTTCTCCAAATTATTGTGCGTTACTTAGTTATTTGTCATTTTCTGTAGTACTGTAATTTAATTTTATTTCGCCAATGCGTCTCGGGGGGAGCGATAAAAAAAAAGACAGGAGTGACGTCAGTCTATGCGACCGCCCGGTGTCTTGTAGCACACGTTAGCATTAAGCTAGGTTTAGCATCTCGCTGCGGTCTCCTGTTTGTTTGGGAACGTTGTGACTTGTTAAAAACACGAGCGCACATCCAAAACGGTGTGTGGACTTTGTTTCACGGAGACTGGATCTGCAGCAGACAACACGTCTAACTTGAACGGACTTAACGACGTGATCCGAACGTGAACGAGGAGCAGCTTGTAAACACTGCTAACAGAGCAGCAGCAGCATTAAAACAGCCTTCAGGTAGGTCAGATCAGTCAATAACACAAACTGTAGGACATTTTAAAGCTCTGGATCTACGTCTGAAATGTTGTTGTTGCTGTGCAGGCTTTAAATTAACTGAGCGTCTCTAAAACGTCTTCCATCACGTCCATCATCATGTCAACACCAGCCAAAAAGTTAATCACTTTATGAAAAAACTGATGTCAACAAGTCCTGGAGCTGAATAAATCCCTGCCCTGATGATGACCGAGAGATCCAACCACAAGAAGAGGTATTGTTCTTTTATTAATAATTAACCTTTTTAATTTAAAATGATAATCTTATTAACTATTTTTATTTTTTTACCTGTTTGTGTTATTTCCAGTCTGAGACAGAGGAAGCAGCTGTCTTTTTCCTCTTGAGGGACATCCACCTGCAGCTAAGAAGCGTGTGATGATGACCCTGATGCATGCTCAATAATCCAGGTAGAAAAATCTAAAAATGCTAAGTCTGGTCCTCTGGACATTCAAAAAACAAAACAGAACAAAAAAAATTGTAGAAACGTTTTATCTTTTGTCCAAAAGACTTCCTCAGTCTGAGATGCTGTATTCATCTCAATCTTATAAATACTGTAGCACCCTCTCACAGTGGATGAACCAGTTTGCTGCTGACAGCTGAAACCAGCTGCTCACGGACCATCAGCCTAACAATGGATAGTTAGCAGCACCCTGATGGTTGTTTGCTATTCACAGAGGGCTGAGTGATACTAGCAATAACAGCATTGTAAGAGGGGGACAGTTGAACCCAGAGGCCTCCACCTCTGTTTAATGATGGATGGTTTCTTTTCACAAAGATGGCCTCCTTTACTCCTCTCTCAAACCATCGTTCCTCTCTATCAAGGATGTGAACATCTTCATCCCTGAAAGAGTGACCGCTGGCCTGGAGATGAGTGTAGACTGCAGAGCCCTGACCTGATGATGTTGATCTTCTGTGCTGGACCATCCTTTTGGCCAGTGGCTCATGCTTTTATTTATTTTCATACAAACGTATTGTTTACTTGACACATTTTCAAAATAAACATTTTATAAGTCTTTTTTGTAAAAATATTATTTGTTTAGTGAAGTCAAGAAAGACTACTGTATTTTGTTTTTTGAATATTTATTAGTAATTATTTTATTAAAACATTTAAATTTTTTATGTATTGTGACAGAGGGTTCTTGTCAGCGGCTGCTGAAAGTAACTAATAAAGTAACTTAGTAATCTAACTTAGTTACTTTCCAAATCAAGTAATCAGTAACTTAACTAAGTTACTTTTCCCAAGGACTAATCAGTAACTTAACTAAGTTACTTTTTCAATGTAACTATGCCATCACTGGTCGCGGGGGTAGCAGCCTAAGTAGGGAGGCCCAGACTTCCCTCTCCCCAGCCACTTGGAGCAGCTCCTCTGGGGGAATCCCAAGGCGTTCCCAGGCCAGCCGAGAAACATAGTCCCTCCAGCGTATCCTGGGTCTTCCTCTGGGTCTCCTCCCGGTGGGACATGCCCGGAACACCTCACCAGGGAGGCGTCCAGGAGGCATCCTAACCAGATGCCCGAGCCACCTCAACTGGCTCCTCTCGATGTGGAGAAGCAGCGGCTCTACTCCGAGTCCCTCCCGGATGACTGAGCTTCTCACCCTATCTCTAAGGGAGAGTCCAGCCACCCTGCGGAGAAAACTCATTTCAGCCGCTTGTATCCGAGATCTTGTTCTTTCGGTCATAACCCAAAGCTCATGACCATAGATGAGGGTGGGAACGTAGATCGATCGGTAAATTGAGAGCTTTGCCTTTTGACTCAGCTCTCTCTTCACCACGACAGACCGGTACAGCGCCCGCTTCACTGCGGACGCTGCACCTATCCGCCTATCGATCTCACGCTCCAGTTTTCCCTCATTCGTGAACAAGATCCCGAGATACTTAAACTCCTCCACTTGGGTAAGGACCTCCTCCCCGACCCGGAGAGGGCACGCTACCCTTTTCCGGCTCAAGACCATGGCCTCGGATTTGGAGGAACTGATCCTCATCCCGGCCGCATCACATTCAGCTGCAAACCGCTCCAGCGAAAGCTGTAGATCACGAGCTGATGAAGCCAATAGGACCACATCATCTGCAAAAAACAGAGAAGCGATTCTAAGGCCACCAAAACGGATCCTCTCAACACCTTGGCTGCGCCTAGAAATTCTGTCCATAAAAGTTATAAACAGAATCGGTGACAAAGGGCAACCTTGGCGGAGTCCAACTCTCACCGGAAACGAGCCTGACTTACTGCCGGCAATGCGGACCAAGCTCTGACACCGGTCGTACAGGGACCTAACAGCCCATATCAATGGGCCTGGTACCCCATACTCCCGGAGTACCCGCCACAGAACCCCCCGAGGGACGCGGTCGAATGCCTTTTCCAAGTCTACAAAGCACATGTAAACTGGTTGGGCAAACTCCCACGCACCCTCCAGGACCCTGTTGAGGGTGTAGAGCTGGTCTAGTGTTCCACGACCAGGACGAAAACCACACTGCTCCTCCTGAATCCGAGGTTCGACTATCCGACGGACCCTCCTCTCCAGAACCCCTGAATAGACCTTACCAGGGAGGCTTAAGAGTGTGATCCCTCTATAGTTGGAACACACCCTACGGTCCCCCTTTTTGAATAGGGGAACCACCACCCCAGTCTGCCAATCCAAGGGAACTGCCCCCGATGTCCACGCGATATTGCAGAGTCGCGTAAGCCAACACAACCCCACAACATCCAGAGCCCTAAGGAACTCAGGACGAATCTCATCCACCCCCGGAGCCTTGCCACCGCGGAGCTTTTTAACCACCTTGGCGACCTCAGCACCAGAGATTGGAGAGCCCGACCCAAAGTCCCCAGGCTCCGCTTCCTCAGTGGAAGACGTGCCAGTAGGATTGAGGAGGTCTTCGAAGTATTCCGCCCACCGACTCACAACATCCCGAGTTGAGGTCAACAGCACGCCATCCCCACCATAAATGGTGTTGGTCGCGTACCGCTTTCCCCCCCTGAGACGCCGGATGGTGGACCAGAATCGCCTCGAAGCCGTACGGAAGTCATTCTCCATGGCCTCTCCGAACTCCTCCCACGCCCGAGTTTTTGCCTCAGCAACCACCCGAGCCGCATGCCGCTTGGACTGCCGGTACCTATCTGCTGCTTCCGGGGTCCCACAGGCCAAAAAGGCCCAATAGGACTCCTTCTTCAGCTTGACAGCATCCCTCACCGCCGGTGTCCACCACCGGGTTCGAGGGTTGCCACCACGACAGGCACCAACAACCTTGCGGCCACAACTCCGATAAGCTGCCTCGACAATAGAGGCGCGAAACATGGCCCACTCGGGCTCAATGTCCCCCGCCTCCCTCGGAACGTGTTCAAAGCTCTCCCGGAGGTGGGAGTTAAAGCTCCGTCTTACGGGAGACTCTGCCAGACGTTCCCAGCAGACCCTCACAATACGTTTGGGTCTGCCAGGTCTGACCGGCAACCTCCCCAGAGGTGGGTAGAGTATTCAAAATTTTTACTCAAGTAAAAGTATTGTTACTTGAACCAAATATTACTCAAGTAAAAGTAGTGAGTAGGCATCCAAAAATTTACTTGAGTAAAAGTAAAAAAGTACTTTGATTATAACCTACTCAAGTAGTGAGTAACTGCGGAGTACCATCTCGTGTCATTAAATTATAACATGCAAATGGATTTACAAGGAAACATAACTTTTAATGAGACTGAATATACATTGTTATAAATAAAAACACAAAGGCAAAAGGATTTAGAAATAAACCACTTATCTTTTACATTGTTATAAATAAAAATAAATAAAAAACACAAAGGTAACTGTATCCAAAATAATTCAGCTAAATACTGTATTAATAAACTTTCTGCAAAACTTTGTTTCTACCAGTTGGAACTCATTTTCTTACATTTTGACATCCTATAAACAGAACTAACTGTTTAAGTATAAACTGAAACACAGTCCTACACATCAGGCAAAGGACTGTGTATTCCTGAACTTAATCAGTAGAACAACTGACAGCATAAACTCAATGAAACATTATTCAATAATGTGACTGTTAAGCTTTAAGAGTACCGTAGCTGGCCCTCAAGGTTTTTGCAGTGAAGCTGTGATCTCTTAGCAGTTAAAAGGAGTCCTGCATGAATAAAGAGTCTCTCACAAGCTGCAGGTGCTGGAAGACTTGTGTTGACTTTGAGTGACAACCGCTTGATTTGAGGAAAAGAGTGTAACAGAGCCATACCTCCAGTGGATGGACATGAAAGATACCTCTCCAGCTCTCCTGATTTTCTGGTCTTAATGGATCCAAAGAAGTCTTCTTCATCAGAGTGGCTGCTGTTTGTGCTGTTGTCATGTTAGTGTCCAAGTCATCCTTGATGTAGTTGAGACCTTTAAAAACATTTTTGCAAAGAATTACTACACTTATGCATTATTTATAGCATGTGTATGTAATGTTTTGTTATGTGCACACACACACACACACTGATGTTTTTATATTTACCAGATTTTAAGGTCCCATCCAGCAGGGCATCGATGAGAGGTGCACACACTTTGCAAGATGATACAAGCTTCTTCCTTGTCTTGCAACGTAGTGTTGGCAGGAGGAAGCCCATGTGCACAGATGATTCTCACACTCTTCATCGGTGGCTCATCAGAGGAGGAGGATTTTCGCTTCTTGTTGGAATCTACCAACTCAGTGTATTTCATCAAGCTGTTCGAGTGGATCCTCTGTTCACAAATAAATAAATAAATAAATAAAACAGAATAAGAATATATAATCCACACATCAAACATTTCAGATAAACCTATTACATTTTCAAAGACATGCCAAAGCATTGAGTTAATAATAATGATTTTAAAAAGCCCTAGTTTGTACTGTAATGTTCAAATATGAAACCAAAGCAGTTTGCCAGGGCAAAATGTTTTTAGTTTATTTTAGAGAGAGAAAAAGATACTTTCAAGCCCAAAACCGCAATCATAACTGGATAACAACAAATTCAAATATACTTTTTTTCCCTGAAAAGTTACAAGAAGAAGCCTTTTTAAATCAGGAGCATCATGAAGAGTTTATGTCCTGATGCTGCTCAATAATTCAGGTCAAACAAATCTAACAAGGATCAGGTCTTCTGAACGGATTCTTCTTTGTTGAAACATTTCATCTGAGGAGCTGCAAAAACAGTAAAAAAAGTAGTTTAACCAGTTACTGCTGACTTCCAGAAACTAGCTACTACTCACATGTAAACAGAGGACATCTGCCCACTGATGGCTGCTTGCTATTCAACAGGAGCTGAGTGGCTCTTCACATTCTCAAGGTACAAACAATGGGGAGACCAGTCCTTTATTGTTGCCGGCTCAAAAGCCTGGAACAGCCTCCCCCTTGAGCTGCCTGCGTGCCACCTCTGATCTGACTCTGTTCAAAACCAGACTGAAGACTCACTTGTTCAAAAAAGCTTTCAGTGTGTAACTTTTATTACTTTGGTATTTTAGTATGTAGCATTTTTATTTCCATTGCCTCATTTTATTGCTGTTGCTTTTATTTTATTTTCACTGATTTATTGTACCGGTTTTTATATTTTCTGTCCTGTTAAGCACCTTGGTCAATACAAGGCATTGTAGGAAGGTGCTATACAAATAAAGTTATTTAGTGCGAATAGCTATCTTCTGGCTGAATATCAATGAACAGATTGTTCCAGTGTCTGGATGCTTAAAACCCGATCCATTTTGGAATGTAAGATTTTGCTTTGGCTATTTGATGTAACTGATAAAAACTGGTTTTGAATTGAATTGAGAAAGCTCCTCGGATGAAGAGCAAAACGTCTTCTGTTACAAATTAAGTCCAGTTGTTTCTGTATTGAACATTTTTTTAGATAAATAGTATAATACTGTGACGTTTTATGAATTTTGGTTTGTTTCCTACTAGTCCTGTATGAATCAATTGTAATAATAATAATCATTTTATTTAAAAGCGCCTTTCAGGACACCCAAGGACACTTAACAAATTGTGTTCCACTAAGACACTTATTGGAGGTTTGTGACTTTAAAAATCTGAGGGGACTGTTAGCATGTGTAGCTACATCTTCCACCAGCCGTCCCATTATTTAGCAAACCGTTTGTTTTTAGCTACATTAGCATTTTGCTCATGTGTGCTCACAGAGTGTGAACACGTTTTTAGCAACACACCACGTAACATTCAATAGTCACATCATACACAGTTTTAAAGTTATGCATGCTGTTGTAATAGAGCTGACATCATTACACACACAAAAAGAAAAAAATAAAGGTAAACTTACCGCAACGTGTTTTCTCAAATTTGACGTCGAGTTCATGTAGGCTGAAACATCTACAAGTTTTGGCAGACACAGCTGACAGCGCATGATGTAACTGTTCTTTTTAGACGACTGAAAGGTGAACATAGATCGTATGTGAGGCCAGGGGTGCTCTGAATTCGCTTCGCCAGCTTCTGTCGCCATTCTTTCAGGAACCGTCCGAACGTCTTTCTCTCAAACCGCTTTCATCTCAAACCGAGTCCAGAATCTCAACGTCACTGGCCTGCGCCGGCTGCGTGGAGAGTTTGTTGTGGTCACGTGACTGGTTGGCTTCACTTGATTGGTTACATGTCAGGTGACAATAAGTAACGCAATAAATTTGCCGCAAATGTTTTTATATATTTTAAACAAAAAGTAACGGTAGCGATCGGCAGAAAGCCCATAGTAACGGAGTAAAAGTTGCAGTTTCCTCCCCTAAAATTTACTCAAGTAAAAGTATAAGTATTTCACATTTAAACTACTCTCACAAGTACAATTTTCTCAAAAAGTTACTTAAGTAAATGTAACGGAGTAAATGTAACGCGTTCCTACCCACCTCTGATCCTCCCCCACCATCGGAGCCAACTCACCACCAGGTAGTGGTCAGTTGACAGCTCCGCCCCTCTCTTCACCCGAGTGTCCAGGACATGCGGCCGCAGATCAGATGAGACGACAACAAAGTCGATCATTGAACTACGACCTAGGGTGTCCTGGTGCCAAGAGCACATATGGACACCCTTATGCCTGAACATGGTGTTCGTTATGGACAATCCATGACGAGCACAGAAGTCCAACAACAGAACACCACTCGGGTTCAGATCAGGGGGGCCGTTCCTCCCAACCACACCCCTCCAGGTCTCACTGTCATTGCCCACGTGAGCGTTGAAGTCCCCCAGCAGAACAAGGGAGTCCCCAGGAGGCGCACCCTCCAATACCCCCTCCAAGGACTCCAAAAAGGGTGGGTAATCTGCGCTGCCGTTTGGCGCATAGGCACAAACAACAGTCAGAGCCCGTCCCCCCACACGTAGGCGAAGGGAGGCTACTAGGGATGGGAACCGAGAACCGGTTCTGTTACAGAACCGGTTCTTAAAAGTCCAATTCCATGGAATTGTAGGATGCGCGTCTTAACGATTCCGCTTACCGGTTCTGCAGACTTATGGTGGTGACGTATATAAGCGCTGACTGAAAGCGCTGACTCATGGTGGTGACGTATATAAGCGCCGACATCACAGACATGCACCGGGGTGTAGTTCACATGTGGTTTTCAAAATGGCGTCGCGGAGGAAGCGTTCAAGCGTTTGGCTTCACTTTACCAAAAAAGATGAGAACAGGGCTACTTGTAACGTATGTAGCTCCTCCATAACGATAAAGGGAGGAAATACTTCGAACATGCAGAAACATTTGGCCACGCAGCATGCCGTGACTCTCAACAAATGTACCGTTTTTAACACGCTGCTCGGAGGAGAAGGAAGTGGAGAGAAAGCGTCCACCTCCGGTGAAAATGTTACAGCAGGTAACGTCAAATTCTTTCATTTGTTACATTTTAGCTATACTGCTTCCACTGTATTTTATAAATGATCTCCCTCTCCTGTAATAACATTTAGTTGACGAAGATTGCCCGAGTCTGGCTGGGTCAGAGACTAGTAGCACAACGTTAGCTTCTCCTTTCACGGAAGCAGGGAGAAATAAAATGACTGAGGCAAGAACAAATGAATGTCATCGATCTGTTACCAGATTTGTGGTGAAAGGTTTGCACCCTTTTACAACAGTGGAAGCACGTGAATTTCGGTAAGTAAATATTTAAATGATAAATATCAAATTGTAAGCTGTCAGTTTAACAAGTTCAGTTCTGTTTCTGTTTCTATTCTTTTTTTTAATTCTTTTTAGGGAGATGACTAAGACTCTTAACCCAAAATATCGTCCACCAAGCAGAGAAGGTTTAACAAACCATCTCATCCCTGCTTGGTATGAGGTTGAAAAGAGTAATCTGATATCTGAACTGAAATTTATTAGAAAGGCAGCCATCACAGCGGATGGGTGGACAAGTTTTACCCAAGATCACTATCTAACTGTAACCCTGCACTATGTCAGGGAAGGTAAAAACAAGGAAAAAGTCCTGAAAACAAAAGCTGTGTATGAATCACAGACAGGAGCAGCTGTTGCAGAGGAGATTGATGGGATCCTGGAGGAGTTTGGAGTGAAAGACAAAGTTGTGGCAGCCACCGTGGACAATGCAGCAAACATGGATGTGGCTGTTAAAAAGCTGGACATAATAAAGTTTCCCTGTTTCGCCCACACTCTAAACCTAGGAGCTCAGAAGCTGTACAACAGTAGTTCAGTTTCTAACTGGGCATCAAGAATTCGTTCAGTGGTCGTGTGGATGAAGAGGTCTCACATGGCAAAAGTGGTCCTCAAAGAGAAACAACAACTCCTCAGTAAGAATGCATTTTAAATAGTTAAACATTTTTATCAAAGTCAGCTAAAGTATGTAATTTAAAAAAATCCTGATGTGTGTGCATTTCAGAGTTGCCCCACCACATGCTCGTATTGGATGTGAGGACAAGATGGAACTCTCTGTTTTTTATGATTGAGAGGTTCAGTGAACAGTTCCCTGCGATCCAAGCTGCAGCTGTAGACCCTAAGAAAGTCCATGGAAAATGACAAGTATGCAATGGTTGGTGGGGAAAAGACAAAATTAGAATAAATAAAGCAATTAATAAATGTTTGTTTTGTTCATATATATTGCAGATTGGCCAGAATTGGCAATGAAGACCTCCGGAAAGCAGAGGAGTTTGTGCAGCTGATGCGATTGCATTACGCATCCACACTCGCTGTGAGTAGTGACAAAACTCCAACCTGTGGCCAGATACTTCCAATCCTCCAGAAGCTACAAAAACATTACACCGTGCAGGCAGATGACTCTGCTTTCAGCAGGAGTATTAAAGAAAACATCTGGAATGATCTTTCCAAACGTTACAAAGTAAATTTCTTAAATAATTACTAGTAATAATTTACACTAAACTTAGTTTATATTATTTTTCACTAAATATTGTTTTCCTCCATTTTAAATTTCAGGATGACTATATCCAAGCGTTCCTAGAAGAAGCGACTGTTATCGACCCCAGATTTAAATCAATGTTGATTGATGATGAGAATAACATCTGGGACAGGGTCAGGGCAGCTGTTGTGGCAGAAAACAGTCAGGCAGCCGCAGCAACAACAGAAGAGGTATTTGAATTACACACTAAATCTGGGGTATTTCTTTTGGTGTATGTTTATGGGTTTTTTTTCCTGAAGCTGGCAGAGATGGGAGAGACACAGAGTGAGGCAGAAGATGATGATGAAGATAACTATGTAAGTTTTGTTTTTGTTTTTTGTAATGAAAGATGATAAATTTAAAATTGTGAATTACAAGTTGTCATTCTGTCAATTTCAGATACCTCCTGTAAAGAAACAAAGAAAATCAGCACTCGAAGAAGTATTTGAAGAAGAGGACAGAAAGCTTATGGCAATCCAGCAGCAGCAGCCCTCCATGTCCGTAGCTCAGAGACTTGATCGTGAAATCCAACTATACAGAAGCCTAACACCAATTCCAACAAAGGACAGCCCAACCCTCTGGTGGTGGATGAAGAAGGACACACTGCCACTATTATCATCTTTTGCAGAGAAATATCTCTGTGTACAAGCATCCTCCACCCCATCTGAGAGGGTGTTCTCCACAGCTGGGGATACCATTAGTCCTGAAAGATCCCGTATCCTTCCTGAAAAAGCGGACATGTTAATATTTCTAAACAAAAATTGCTAGTTTGTTTTTTGTTTTTGTTGATGAAGTTTTATTTGTTAGGCAATGGCATACTACATATTTTTGGTTTGGTTTTGGTGAAATATTAAATTCTTTATGAACACAAATGGTTTACTATAATTTTTTTACCCAAATGAGAATTGATAACAGAATTGATAAGGAATTGAATCGTTAAAGGACATCGATAACGGCATTGATATTGATAATTTCTTATCAATTCCCATCCCTAGAGGCTACCCTCTCGTTCACCGGGGTGAACCCCAACGTACAGGCACCAAGATGGGGGGCAACAAGTATGCCCACTCCTGCTCGGCGCCTCTCACCAGGGGCAACTCCAGACAGGGGCGGATCTAGAAAAATATCTATGGGGTGGCAAGGGGGTGGCAAGGATGTTTCAGTGGGTGGCAACACCCTCCTCCACATACACATACATACATATATACATCTATATATATATATATATA
>JBBPBX010076899.1:0-16998 GCA_038048925.1 Garcialebias charrua
TATATATATATATATATATATATATAATATATATATATATATATATATATATATATATATATATATATATATATATATATATATATATATATATATATATATATATATATATATATATATATATATATATATATATATATATATATATATATATATATATATATATATATATATATATATATATATATTTATATATATATATACACACACGTTTTATATATAATGTTCACATACATATATACAGTACAGTATTAGCATTACTTCCTAATAAGAGTCCTTCTAAAATTGAATTTTAAACACTTTATATTATAATGTATTAATTAGCATCTATTAAACTGTTCAAATGTTAAACACTGAAGTATCACTTTTTGGAAAGATCAAGTGACGTATATTTATTAATTCCTTCTGTTTTTAATTTTTAAATGTCAAACAGATGTCAGTAAGTTACCTGCATGTGAGCACTATTCATAGATACAAAGTCTGTTGTGTAAAAAAAAAAGTATGATGAGCAACTAGAAATAAATTACATTTATGAAAATGTTTGACACTTCATCTTATTTAATGTTTTAATAAAGAATTGTTAAAACTTTATAACACATTTGAAAACTGTTTATAAAACATTAAGAAATCCTTAAGAAATGATGCTGATGCTGTCTCATACATAAAAAGAAAAACTCCAGGTTTAAATGTCTTGGAACGTTTGATTCACTTGAACCAGATTTAAAGTGAAGAACAACCACCAGCATAGAAGTGCTCACTGATGAACCAAGATCTGGACTGCAGGCTTCAGTACCTGGATCCTTCTACGTAGTCATGATGTTGTGATTGCTGCAGAATGCGGTCTGGCATTATCTTGTTGAAAAATCATTGCATGTCATAATCTGTTTTTTTATTTGTATGCAGACGATCTACAAATCTATCTGCCGGTCACTCTCAATCCCTCACTCAGTTGAAACACTGTTGTCGACTGCTTAAATGACATTAAGCACTGGCTCTTTCAAAACTTTTTCAACCTAAACACTGATAAAACCGAATGCATTTTATTTGGTGCATCCAGTCGTGACACCAACAACATTCTTCCCAGTCCCAGTTTTGTTTTTCCGGTCTTCCACTTCAACCAGGTGGTCATAAATCTTGGAGTGGAGTTTGATTCCAACTGAAAGCTTGATAAACAGATCAGTTCTGTTGTCAAGATCAGCTTCTTTCAGCTCCGTCTGCTCTCTAAAGTAAAGTCACTATTAGCCGTAGTGATTTGGAGAAAGCCATCCATGCCTATGTGAGCTCCAGACTTGATTATTGTAATGCTTTATACGTTGGAATTAATCAATCTTCCATCTTCCGTTTACAGCTTGTACAGAACTCTGCCGCGCGCTTTTTGACCAACACACGAAAATATGAACACATCACTCCTGTCCTCTCTACACTGGCTCCCGGTTCAGTTCAGGATACAGTTCAAGCTGCTGCTGTTTGCTTTTAAAGCTCTCAATGGGCTTGCACCGCTCTACATATCAGAACTTTTGAAAGTTCCATCAGCCCAGCAGAGCTTTGCAATCTGCCAGTCAACACCTGCTGGAGGTGCCTCGCTCAAGGTACAAACAATGGGGAGACCGGTCCTTTTCTGTTGCCGGTCCAAAAGCCTGGAACAGTCTCCCCCTTGAGCTGCGTGTCACCGCTGATCTGACTCTGTTCAAAACCAGACTGAAGACCCACCTGTTTAAAAAAGCTTTCAGTGTGTAACTTTTATTACTTTCTGTATTTTAGTATTTATTCGTATTTTTATTTCCACTGCCTCCTTTTATAACTGCTGTTTTTATTTTCACTGGTTTATTGTACCAGTTTTTTATTTATTTTTATCCTGTTAAGCACCTTGGTCAATGCAAGGCATTGTAGGAAGGTGCTATACAAATAAAGTTTATTATTATTATTAAAAATGCAGGGTCTTCCCTGAAAGAGATGACGTCTAGATGGGAGCATATGTTGTTCTAGAACCTGAACATAGTTCTCTGCATTAATGGTGCCTTTCCAGACATGCAAGCTGCCCATGCCACAAGCGGTCATGCAACCCCATACCATCAGTGATGCAGGCTTCTGAATGGAGCATTGATAACAATTTAGGCTATGCTTGTCCTCTGTGGACCAGATGACATGGTGTCTCATTGTTCCATAAATAAGTTCAAATTGTGACTCATCTGACCACAGAACAGTTTTTCATTTTGCCACACTTCATTTTAAATGACCCTTGGCCCAGTGCAAACGTTTGAGCTTGTGGAGCTTACTTAGCAATGGCTTCCTCTTTGTACTGTAGAGTTTCAGCTGGCAATGGCGGATGGCACGGTGGATTGTGTTCATTGACAATTCTTTCTGGAAGTATTCCTGAGCCCGTTCTGTTATTTCCTTGACAGTGGCATACCTGTTTGAGATGCAGTGATGTTTAGTTAACAATCTAATTGTCATATTAAAGCTAATGTCTGCAATTTCTGTATGACCAAAACACTTGGAAAATTTTTGAACAGGGAAAGCCTTCTGCTCCCTCCCCCTTGCTCTCTGGCTGACCTGCAACTCCACTTCCTTAGCTCCTCCTCCTCCCAGCGCTGCAGGCTGAGACAGGCGGGGAATGAGCTGTGTGAAGCTGACACCCCACCCACATGAACAAAACTCTGTTTTTATTTGCTGTTTAACGGCTGGTCACTGTGGGTTTTTATAAATGCTTGTATTACCACCGGGAGACGCCAGAGGATTATAGTTTTTTTTCAGAGATTACCTGTCAAACATCTATCTATTATAAAATAGTGGCAGAGTGAAGAAATATGTTTAAAAAATGACTTACATACTGATCCTTTAACTCTGTTTTTATAAAATATATTTTTTAAAGCTAGACTTTATATAATTTAATAATACCTTACAACTAAAATATATTATTAACTGAAAGTGACTTCAGTGTGTCATTAGCCACACCTAGGCAAAGACAAATCTAGGACACTGGAATAAGGAAATGTCTAATTTAAACCTGTGTTTCTCTTTTACAGTTGTGATTATGCAGTGGACAGTAGAACGAGGACGATGCAGTGGACAGTAAAACGAGGCGTCCCAAACACTCCTGAGACTATCCTGTAGAATGCTCCACCTGCTAGCCAGAAAACAAACACCAGGGTCTCAACTGTGGCCCCCAACAGAGATGAACGATTGTTTGAGAGAGGTGTAAAGGAGGCCATCTTTGTGAAAAGAAACCGTCCATCATTAAACAGAGGTGGAGGCCTCTGTGTTCAACTGTCCCCTCTTACAGTATTGTTATTGCTAGTATCACTCAGCCCTCTGTGAATAGCAAACAACCATCAGGGTGCTAACAATCCATCGTTAGGCTGATGGTCCTCCTTCATCATGTGAGCAGCTGGTTTCGGCTGTCATCAGCAAACTGGTTGTTCAACTGTGAGAGGGTGCTATTTAGCATTTTTTAGAATTATACTTTATTTATAAAGCCCAGCTACAGCTGCAACAAAGTGCTGTATATATAAAACCATTTTAACTAATCATCACATTTTTTACTCTTTTCAATCAATTATTTTTCACGTACAGTATTTCATCATTGCTTCTTTCAAGAGTTCCACAACCTGAAAAATGCCTCATGAGAAACAAAGCAGCTTTGAACAGGCAGATTGCTTTCTTCTGTTTGTTGTGAGCCACCAGGGTGCTAGTTAGCATTGAAGCTAACATGTTAGTTGATGAAGTGTTGCTCCTTGTTGTGTTTTGTTGTCACCACCCCCGGGCACCTCATGTGGTCCCTGCGGGCAACCAGGTGCCTGCAGGCACCACGTTGGTGACCCCTGATTTATTATATCAACATACATTGTACATAAAAATAATCCTTAATACATTTGAGAATAATTATATGTTTTGCATTTTTGTATTGGTAGATCTTCTTGACTTGGTTGTTTTATAAGTAGCTTACATGCAGAAAAAGTGTGAGCACCCCTGTTGTAGTTGATTACATATTATTTATGTGTAGCTGTTGCAGTAATTATTTAATGTTTGCAGGTCTTATGTGTGTATGCACACAAATTGTTGTCATCAAACCATTAGTTGGATGCAAGACTGCGTGTAGCCTTTTTTTTGTAAAATGCTACATGTGTCATACATGTTCTTTGCAGCTCAGTGTTGTTGTTTTTTTTTTTAACTTGGACAGTTTGATCCTTAATTAATGGAGTTATGTGGGTTTTCATAAGCTGACAAAATGTAAAATGATTTATGTTAGAGCAACAAGCAAACATGTTTTCTATGCAATTGTAATTGTCAGTTGAATAGGTTATAATAAATGAGTTATTTAACATTAAGGAGTACGGTAGTTACATTTATTTTACATTACATTTGATTACAGTTAGTTACATTTTATAAGTTACATCTACCTCTTCAAGGACAGCCGTTATGCTGATGTAGCCCTAGGTGAAAATGAGTTTGACATCCCTGCTATAGGTGAAAGATCTGGACTGCAGGCTGGCCATTTCAGATACCTGGATCCTTCTCCTACGTAGCCATGATGTTGTGATTGCTGCAGAATGTGGTCTGGCATTATCTTGTTGAAAAATCATTGCATGTCATAATTTGTCTTTTTATTTGTATGCAGACGATCTATAAATCTATCTGCCGGTCACTCTCAATCCCTCATTCTGTTCAAACACTGTTGTTGACTGCTTAAATGATATTAAGCACTGGCTCTTTCAAAACTTACTCCACCTAAACACTGATAAAACCGAATGAATTTTATTTGGTGCATCCAGTGACACCAGCAACATCTTTCCTAGTTCCAGTTCTGGTTTTCCGCTCTCTCACTTCAACCAGGTGGTAAGAAATCTTAGAGTGCAGCTCGACTACAACCTAAAGTTTGATAAACAGATCAGTTCTGTTGTCAAAACCAGCTTCTTTCAGCTCCGTCTGCTCTCTAAAGTAAAGTCACTCCTTAGCCGTAATGATCTGGAGAAGGCCATCCATGCCTATGTGAGCGACTTGATTACTGTAATGAACGTCACCTTAATTTGTTCTTGAATTAAAATAATGTATCAGTACTTTGCAGCATAAAAAAGTAAAGGGTAGCAAAAACAAAAGTACAAGTATAAACTTTTGAATTAATGTATAAGTCTTATTGTACTTAGTCTTAGACTTCTTTTATATTTTTGAGTATAAGTCAAGTATAATTCACTATACTATTCTTAATAGTATTTAATGTAGTTCATAAAAACTAAACTTCAAGTACACAGGCTTATTTTAAAGTACAAAATTAGTATACTCTTAGTACACTTAAATAAACTTCTTTTTAGTATATCTCAGATAAGTACTTAAAAAGAAACTACACCTGTCCCAATATTTCTGTGTTTGTCTGCAGGCACTTTTACAAAACACCTTAAGCTGAAACTATAAATAATAATAATAATAATAATAATAATAATCATTTTATTTAAAAGCGCCTTTCATGACACCCAAGGACACAACAAACCAACACAGTGAATACAGAGCAAACATTATCAGCAACAAATTGAAATATAAAATACATAAAGGATACAAAATGGAAGATAAAAATACATTAGTAAAGTTAACGATACGATAAAGCCACTAGTATACTCCTGCGTACGTCCATCCACGGAGATACGCACGTACGTACGCGGAGGTACGCACGTACCTCCACGGGGCAGCAGTTTTACTAGGGTCATCATCCATCCATCCATCCATCTATCCATCCATTCATGATCCAGCCATCATCTTCTGCTTCTGAGTGACAGGGGCAGCAGCTTTACCAGGGACATCAAATGTCTCAACACTTGGGTCCAAGTTTTGAAAACGGTGTCAGGAAGTTAAAATATTTTTCATATTGACCCATTACAAGGTTGACTAGACAGTATTTTAACTAGAATTAATGACAAACTGGAGTTGAAATGATCAGATGTTCCTTTGCTAGGTCTAATGCTCCTTTTTTCAGGCAGACAACTTATACTTAAAGACAACTTATACTTAAATGTGTTTACTGCAGTTAAAACAACACATTGGTTTTACTTTGTGATAATAAAAACTTTCAAAGATATAATCATTCTTCTTTCTTATTTTGCTTAATGTCATTTAACTCTACATGTCATCACTGAAATTCTTATTGAACAGAATCACAAGTCCAAGTGTGAACTGTCACAGAGTAAATACAATAAAAACATGTATTATCTGCAGCATTGTTCATTAAACTGGAACAACACTACTAAAGTATTACAGAAAATATACAGTAGGCACACTTGATATTGTAGATCATTGCATTAGTTAATACATTCAATAAGTAGTTTTACTTTAATACTTTAAGTATTTTTAAAATCAAATACTTATTTACTTTTACTTAAATAGAAACATTAATATGGTACTTTCAGTACATTTTTGTCTGTGTATTTGTACTGATACTTAAGTACAGTGTTTGAGTACTTTCTCCACCTTTGGTAAATACTGATGTTCAAATGTTATGTTAAGATAAGTTAAAGATTACAATATATTACTTTTTTTAATTATTAATAAGATAGATTTTAATTTTTTTATTATGCACAAGTTAATAAAGTTAATACATCATTTAATGACAAAGTTTAATTCATAGGATTAAAGTATTTCACATTTATTTACTGTATTTAATGTTTTTTTTCACAACTTCCTGTTAAATACAAGTCTTATTTTGGTATTTCCTGTTGTGTCCCTACGTCAGAGCCATAGTCTGCCAAGAACTGATGTCTACTGGTTGGTTGTAGTCATGTGACTTTTTTTTTTAAATTCATTGGTGGAGAGAGGTTTATAAGATCGAGGGCGGGCATTTTGAAACTGTTTTCGGTTTTACGAGTCATTGTAGAGTCGAAGGCTTTGTGAGCTCAGAGTGTTTTTTTGGCTAAAAAAACCACGGAGTGAACAGTGTTTGATCATCGTTTCATTTACTTTTTAGAATCACAACATCATCTGGAAAGTTCTTTGTTGAGAGGTAAGTCTGTGGTCGACGTATTTTTGCTTGTATTTACGCATATTTGCTTTGTAAAAAAACACATGGTTTGCAGAGGTGTCAAGTAACGAAGTATAAATACTTCGTTACTTTACTTAAGTACAAATTTTAGTTATCTATACTTTAGTAAAGTAATTATTTTTCGGCCTACTTTATACTTTTACTTCTTACATTTTCACGCAATTACTGGTACTTTCTACTCCTTACTTTTTAAAAATAGCCTCGTTACTTTTCTTTCATTTTGCCGTATTGAGGTAAGCTGAAAGTTTCGTTACATTTTAAGCAGGAATAATAGTGTCTGAAGCTGTCGGATCGAGGTTCTGACTCGGTCCATTAGCTCTGACGTGTTGCTAAATACGGGAAAAGTCCGTGTGGGCGACATTTATTGAGCTATTTTTACTGGGCGCAGCTTGGTATAACTGTTCGGATGTGAAACGATACGTTTACAGAATTGTTGGGGTGCATTTAAGCGTCTTATGAGTTGAAAAAGAATCTAAATTTGTGATAAGGTGACGCTACGTTCATGGCGTTTGTTTATGTGCTGTGATCGATTCAAAGCGATCACGTGACACACGGTGCTGGTCGTCAAATTTCAGTTTTGTTAGCACAATACTGACATATTGTCTGACTTGTTCGTTCTATGCATGAAATATCGTCAGAAACTGTTTAACCGCGGTGTTTTTGAGTTATTTAAAGGGGTTTTAGAGCGTTTAGACTTCGGGAGAACACAAACGTCCGACTGCACGCACGTCCCTAAATGCAACACAACCGACACATCGACGTAGTGACGTCAGCCAGATAGAAAAAAAGGAAAAAGTCCGGTGCATTTAATATCTAAAAGTTCACAGAACCTTTTCTAAACATTTTAAACACATCGATTATTTTCTTAACAGAACGTTTGTTTAAGCGATTGTCACATCCAGGCTAAAACTAATCCCAAAAGTTGATTTTTCACCGTCTTCGTTTTCAAGCTAACGGAATTAGCGGTAGTCAATGCGGCCTTAAGAGTCAACAGCGCCTCTATAGCGGCCAGGAAGAGTAATTACAGTCACATTGTGACTCCATGAAACATATGGTAATGCTCAATTTTCATTCAACCTTTATTTAGTCAGGTAAATCTTTTGAACCTCATGGGCTCATTTACGAAAGCGACCTGCTAAAACTAAAGAACAATGAACAGCAATGATAGAATTGCAATAATACCCCTCTATGGTTATTTTAAATATATTTAAATTTGCATTTAAATGTGTCTATTTTCAATGGGCATATATGCAATTAAGACAGGTAGCTTAGTGCACCCCTAGTTTTTCAACATTAACAATATAATATAATCTAGTCTAAAAAAATGATTTTTGTGGGGGAGGTGGGGTTTTATACAATAGTATAGTGGTGCGGCCTCCTTTACTCTCTCGAAGAGAAGAGAGGAACGATGGTTTGAGAGAGGAGTTAAGGAGGCCATCTTTGTGAAAAGAAACCGTCCATTATTAAACAGCGGTGGAGGCCTCCGTATTCAATTGTCCCCCTCTTACAATGCTGTTATTGCTAGTATCACTTAGCTCTCTGTGAATAACAAACAACCATCAGGGTACTAATGATCTATCGTTAGGCTGATGGTCCTCCTTGATTATGTGAGCAGCTGGTTTTGGTTGTCATCAACAAACTGGTTGATCCACTGTGAGAGATTGCACAACAACCCAAAAAAAGAAAAGCCCACCAAGGGAGGGAAAAAACAATGCCGCACAAGAAAATAAAATTAAAACTTACAGATCACTGTCAAACAGGTCATAGATTATGTAAAGTTACATGAAGAGTCCAGCAGGTGGGGGTATCATTCCATATTTGCCAAGTTCTGCAAAGTGGTGAAGTGATGAGATAGAAGGTGCTATTTATTAGCCTGGTTTAAACCAGACCCTTGTCCTTCACTTCGCTTCGTGTGCAGTGAAGGGAAATGAGAATTGAGCGGAGCTGTGCAGGAATGGCGAGGGCCAGGCTAGCTATTTATAAGACTGAGCTGATTGCAGCAAGAATTACTTGTTGAAATTCAGAAATATTTCAATAGTCTTTCTATAAGGTCATGGGTGGTGTTTTACCTTCTGGCTGAATCTCTGTGCTGGAAATCTTTGTGGGTGTGTTCATGGATGCTGTGGGTGCTCCCAGCTCAATGACGTACTGTATATACAAAAGATGTCTCTAAATGTCTCAACACTCAGGTCCAAGTTTTGAAAATGGTGTCATAAAGTTAAAATATTGTTCATATTGACTCATTACAAGGTTGACTAGACAGTATTTTAACTACCGGTAGTTGAAAATTATCAGATATTCCTTTGTTAGGTTTAATGCTCCTTTTAAGCTGACAACTTATACTTAAATATATTTACTGCAGTTAAAACAACATATTGGTTTTACTTTGTGATAATAAAAACTTTCAAAGATACTTTTTTTTTTTTTTCAAAGAAGTCATCCTCCTCCACCTCACTCTGTCCTGTACATCCTCTGTCCTCACTCCATCAACCTTCATGTCCTCTCTAACTGCATGCATACCGTATATCTCCTCTTCGGCTTCCCTCTTTGTCTTTTTCCTGGCAGCTGCATTTCTAACATCCTTCTACCAATGTACCCACTGTCTCTCCTCTGGACATTTCCAAACCACTGTCCCTCGTCTGGACATGTCCAAACCATCTCAGTCTGGCCTCCCTAACTTTATCTCCCAGTTGTTCAACATGTGCTGTACCTCTGATGATCTCATTCCTATCTTATCCACCCTTGTTACTCCTAAGGAGAACCTCAACGTTGTCATTTCTGCCACTTCCAGTTCTTTCTCCTGTCTTTTTGTCCATGTCTCTGTCTCCAGACCATATAACATAGCTAATCTCACCACTGTCTTGTAAACTTTTCCTTTGACCTTTGCCGACACCTTTTTGTCACAAATCAGAAATCACTCCTGAAACTTTTCTCCATCCACTCCATCCTGCCTGGACTCTCTTCTTTACCGCTTTACCACATTTCCCCTCTATCTGGCCCTCTTAACTTTATCTCCCAGTCGTTCAACTTGTGCTGTACTTCTGATGATCTCATTCCTAATTTTATCTATTCTTGTCTCTTATCTATCCTTGTCACTCTTAAGGAAAACGTAAGCATCTTCATTTCTGCAACTTCCAATTCTTGTGTTTTTGTCAGTGCCACTGTCTGTGTAGAGTAGACCATACAACATAGCTGGTCTCACCATGGTCTTGTGATCTTTTCATTTGATCTGTTGTTGACACTTTTTTGTCACAAATCACTCGTGAAACTTTTCTTCATCCACGCCATCCTGCCTGGGCTTTCTTTTTCACTTCTTTTCCACATTCCCAGTGGACCCCAAGTACTGTATATAAAGTTTTGCACCTTTGTCACCTCTGATCCTTGTAGCCTCACTGTTCCACCAGGCTCTGATTTGATTTATTTGTTTTTCTCAGGGACAGTGCACAACAATACATTGACCTACAAAAACAGGAAAGATGCATTGTGCCAGGTTATAGTAATAATACTAATTTCCGCCTGTAGTCTTATTCACACATATGTATTCTGTTCTCTCTAACTATCTCCCAGTCGTTCAACCTGTGCTGTACTTCTGTCGATCTCATTCGTAATCTTAACCGTCCTTGTCTTTTATCCATCCTTGTTATTCCTAAGGATAACCTCAGCATCTTCATTTCTGCAACTTCCAGTTCTTTCTTTTGTGTTTTTGTCAGTGCCACTGTCTTTAGATTATACAAGATAGCTAGTCTAACCAATGTCTTGTGAACTTTTCCTTTGACCTTTGTTGACAACTTTTTGTCATAAATCACTCCTGAAACTTTTCTCCATCCACTCCATCCTACCTGGACTCTCTTTTTCCCTTCTTTCCCACATTCGCAATGGACCCCAAGTACTTGAAGTCCTGCACCTTTGTAACCTCTGATTCTTGTAGCCTCACTGTTCCATCGGCCTATTTCTTATTCACACATGTACTCTGTCTTACTATGGCTGATTTTCATTCTTCTTCTTTTAAGTGCATATCTCTACCTAGGGGTGGGCGATATGGCTAAAATATTATATTGTGATATTTCAGAGCATTCTGATAATGATAAATTTCGTGATATAACACCCAAAAAATAAATCAGTTATTTCGTTGACAAAATTAACTTAACATGTTGTCTTGCTGTATTATATAATTTTTTTAAAACAACAAGAAGTAATTTTACTGAAATTACTTTATTTAATAAAGTATTTAGTCTCCAAGTATATATTCTTTTATTTATTATTAATTTATAAATGTATTCATTTTAAATTAAAATGCAAAAATTTCAAATGTTACAGTATATGAAAACAAAAAATGCAACTTAGCATAAATAAGAACAAAATCTTTAATATCTGTCCCTTCTTTTGAACTCTATACATAACAAAAAAATTGTAATCCACCAAATCATAAAACTGGAGTATTTTTTTAATGATCCTTGTTATTTAAATTGAAAAAGTTTGCGCAAAATATAGATCAACAAAAACCACCACAAAAACTAACTGTAATTTCCCAAAACAATTATTTAAAATTAAGTTTAAGATCAGTTGAGCATACTTATAAATGAAATCTACAACAAAATATGTGGCCTTTAAATAAAGTATAACTTTCAGAACATGTAATAATGCATCCAGCTAACTGTTTATGTGTGTGTGTGTGTGTGTGTGTGTGTGTGTGTGTGTGTGTGTGTGTGTGTGTGTGTGTGTGTTAAAATCCAGATGCCTAAGCTCAAATCTAAGCGTCCATCCAAATCTGGACATAGTCCGCCGAATTTGGTGGGTGGGCACGTAGGCAAACGTGAAGTCTCCCCTCGCTTTGTTGCACGTAAGTGTTTATTTTAGTCCATTTAAAAAAAATCAATGGTATATTTTGATATCATCTTAAATATTTAGCATATTCAGGGTTTTTTTTAACTAATGTTTTGTTTGTATTTTTTACTTGTTCTTCAAAAGAGCTTGGTTCTGGTTCTCGGCAAGTGAGAACAGATTGGTCAGTGAGTGAATTTACCCATAAATTCCACAAGTTTGTCATTCTTGATGAACACCCTACAGCACAAGTATGTGAAATCACTAATGTTTCCAAGTGTAAGATTGAGACATAGTGTGTTCTTATCTTACTTCTTTTCTGTTTCAGTCTGTTCTTGTGATTGGAGATTCGCATTTGCGATCTTTTGCGGATCGTATTGTTACATTGTCAGATGACAATCTAACATTTGGAGTGATGTGTACCCCTGGTGCCTGTGCAGCTGTACTGCGCCAAGAGGTACTGAACGCTAACGTATCTTGGGAGCCGGACGCTGTTTGTGTCATGGCTTCGTCAAACAACCTTACAACCAGCAAGGGTCCCGAAGCGGCAGGCCGTGACTTTAGAGAGTATCTGAAGGCGGTTTGTAGTCGATGGCCTAAGTCTAAGGTGAGCAGTGTTTTCAAGATGAGTGATTGATACAAAGCACTTTCTCAATTCTAGTGTTCTGGGAGTAATGCCCTTTGGGTTTTAGGTATTTTGTAAGCATGCAAAAGAGATAGTTTAAATCAGGTTTTGTGAAACACATGTACATGTAAAACATGTTGGGCTACAGTTTATGAGGAACAGAAGTGAGAACCACTAATATAAACAATTGTCTAAATAGGTTATTTTCTTCTTAGATCTTCTGTACTGGATTTGTGCCCTGCCTGACTGTACCGAGGGACATACAAGAGCACTTTCAGCAAGAATTTCATCGTATAGCACGAGAATTTGGTGCGTATTAAAATAATTCTCTAGATATTTCTGTTTGATAAATGTATGACAGGTCTCATGTTATCTGTGGTTCCACATGAAGTTTATAAGATTAATTATTTTATCATTGTGTTTTTGTTTTTAGGAATGCCTTGTTATTCCGTTGCTGACCAGCTTCCTTTTTCTTGTTTACGTTTCTGGACGAAAGATGGAGTAAGTTCATCCTCATTTTAAACATAATAAGGTGCAATTTGACATTTATATGTAATGTTTATGTTACCCGTTTGCTTACTGTTTGTGTACAGATCCACCTTAGTGATTCTGACGGCATGTTGAAACTCCGTCAGTTGTTGAGAGATGCTGCTAATACTGTCTTGAACCAGCCAGAGTCTAAGGTGCTTGTTGAGAGTCCTCCTGCTCGTCCCTATACACCGAGATTTGTGCCCCGTTTGGTTCTGAAGGGAGTGGAACGCGCTCCACCTCCACCCTCTTCTGAATGGACGTTTGTGAGATCCGGCAGGAAGGTATGAGTCTTTTGTGTCTGATTTCAGTGGAAGAAATGTGTTCAGTGGAAGAAATGTGTTAGTTTATGTAACTGTGGCTAATCATCCGACATGTCTTGTGTGCACTCTATTTTTACAGAGAAACCACTCTGGGGAATCTGACTCATCCTCTGATTCTCTCAACAAAGTAGTGGTTCACCGTCAGGTCCGTGAGACTTCCAGATCTTTATAATATAATTATCAATGTTGCTGATATTGTACTAATTTAAATGTTTGTGTAACAGATGGAGGGAACTCTTGTCACGTTGAAAGAGTGTTACATCCCCCTGAATCCTGTCCGTTTCTCACCTGCAATGTTGCTTGCCATGGAACAAGTTTCTCCATCGGCTTTTCAGCATGTTCCCACAGGCAACGATGTAATTGGCTGTAAATTGTAACTAGTAATAACATAGTCACAGTATTTTGTTTTATAAATAACACAGATCTCAAATGTTGTTTGTGGTGTTGCAGATAAAGCTTGTGGAACATCCCCAGAAACCAGCTGTTTTAAAGACCAGGCGTGTGAGACAGCAGGTTTGTTTGAGCATAATTCACTTTATCCTTCTTAGGAAATATGACTATTTTATTTATCTGATATTTTGTTTTTTAGGTTTCAGTCACACCTTCTGCAAGTTCTGCTACAGGTGTGGATTTTTTGCCACGTAAGAAGAATGTACCAGTAAGTGCTTTGTATATTAAGGTTAAACGTCTAACAAATACGAAACTTTGTGTTTTACAACAAACTTGTATCAATTGTTTAATATATTTGTATGAAATAAACTGAATAACTTTTGACTTATTTTATTTTTTAACACTATGCTAACACAGAAACGGGTGCTTCTTTCTGATTTCCTTCCTTCTCCCCTTCCTTGGGAGAGGTCTGACTGTGCTGAAGTTGAGTCCGTTCGTCCGTCCAAGGTTCCTTCCAGCCAAGGGGTTTGTATAAATTCATAATATGAGTTGTTCACATCATCAACATACGCATCTACCCAATTTGGGTTATTTAAGTCAACTTTTAATTTATCTAAGGCTTTTTTGGATGTGTTTCTAATTTTTTTCTTTCTTATATAATTGTTTGTGTAATACTATAATCTTTATTATAAATTGTAAAAACTGGTAAATGACCACTTAGGTCAGTTATTAAAATTCCATTTATCACATCACCATCATTTGTGAAAATATTGTTAATTATTTTAACACTATGATTTGTAATTCTTGTTGGACTAGATATCCATAGATAGATATAAATTGAATTTAGGAATGTACTGATGTTATTTTAATCAGTCTTATTCCTCAGATCAATATTGAAGTCGCCACACACAAAAAAGTTTTTAATTTATACTCTTTACTAGTAACTCCAGGATTCTATCAGTGAATAATTCTGTATTTGATCCTGGTGATCGATATACACAACTTCTTATGATTTTTTTTTTCATTCATATGTATTATTTTTATTGTCTAAAAAGCTAAGTCTGGTTCTCTCGACTAGTTCTTCCCTAAAATCCAGTCCCCCGGCACAAACTTCAGTGTCAGGAGGGCTGTGATCAGTCTTGTATCATGGAAACTAGACTGAGCTGAATACAGCAACTCAGACTGAGGAAGTCTTTCGGACGAAAGACGAAATGTTTCTTCATTTTTTTTGCTTTGTTTAGTTTTATTTTTTTAATGTCCAAAGGACCAGACTTAGCTTTTTTAGATTGTTCTACCTGGGTAATTGAGCATGCATCAGGGTTTATTATCAATCAGTGAAAAATTATGTATTTGATTCTGGTGATCGACATACACAACTTATTACGATGTTTTTCTTATTCATATTTATTATTTCTATTATCATTTCCATTATGTTATCAATTATATTACCGGCCCCCTGCAGGAACGCGGACCTAACTACAGCCAACCGGAAACTCACGTCCCCAGCAAAACAAGCCCAAAAACGACAGACCGCCTACACAGCAGTCCTCGAAACCGTCGTACCTCGTCCCAACAACAGCAGCCCCGTGGCTCAATGGCCGAAAGCAGACACCCAGCCACGACGCCCACCAGCCCCTCCACGTCAGCCACCACCCAGCAGCCACCGTCCACAGACCAGACGCCGCAGACGACCAAATCCCATGGCTCAACAGCCAAACGCCGACGCCCAGCCACCAGTCCACCATCTCCCTCAAGGCAGCCTCCATCCAGCAGCTACCACCCACAGACCCGACACCCAGAAAACCGGGTCTCGCAGCTCCAGCAGTCCGTAGACCCGAAAACACAAAACCTTCCTTCCCACACGCAACGAAAGGTAAGACAATAATCAGTTACATTAGTTTGAAAATGAAATTGTTTGATAAATGTATGACTCCCACGAAGCGGAGCGTTCCTCTGAACGTCCACACGTAGCAGCCATCTTGACTCATAAGTGCTTTATATATAAAGGTTAAATGTCTAATAGGAAACTTTGTATTTATGTATAATAGGAAACTATTTGACAGAAAATATTTTACGTTGTATCAGTCCTTTAAAATATTTCTATCAACATTTCACCAATTGACATTTTATTTTACTGTTGATAAATATAGCCACTCTTCCACCTTTTTAAAATTTTTATTCATGTGATTGAATTCATACCCTTCAATATAAGCATTATTCATATTTTCATCATTTAGCCATGTTTCAGACACTGCTATTATTACAATTTTTTTTTTGTAAGTAATCTGATATCTTGGATATATTTGCATTTATACTTCTACAATTTAAATGAACAATAGAGAGACTTCCATTTATCATTTAGCCATGTTTCAGACAGTGCTATTATTGTAAAAGTTTAAATATTTTAAAAGTAATCTGATATCTTGGATATACCGGTATTTGCATTTATACTTCTACAATTTAAATGAACAATAGAGAGACCTCAATTTGTCATATTGATGTCATTGCACTGTTTTTCATTATAATATGTATTATCCTTTACAATTGGAAAAATGTTTTATCCACCACCTCTTCAACATTGTATATTTTAAATTCAGATTCGACGTACGTCATGATTCAGTGTATTTGTACATTAGACATTTTCTCGATTTCATGTGTAAGATGTTATATGTTTATTAATGTAAACATTTATTCTTTTCAGTTTTTTTTTTGCCTGTAGTCACTACACAAAAAAACGTTTGTTTCTACTTTTTACTAGTTAACTCCAGGATTCTATCAGTGAATAACTCTGTAATTGTGATTTTTTTTCATTCCCATTTATCATTTCCATTATATTATCAATTAGAATACCGACCCCCAGCAGGAACACCGACCCAACAACAACAAACCGGAAACCCACATTCCCAGCAGAACAGTCCCAAAAACGACAGACCGCTTGTACAACAGTCCCCGTCACCGCCGCACCTCGTCCCAGCAACAGCAGCCTCGTGGCTCAATGGCCTTCGGCCAACACCCAGCCACGAGGCCCACCAGCCCTTCCACGGCAGTCACTACCCAGCAGCCACCGCCCACAGACCAGACGACCAAATCCCGCAGCCCGACAGCCAAACGTCGACGCTCAGCCACCAGAACACCATCTCCCCCAAAGGAGCCGCCACACAGCAGCCACCACCCGCAGACCCGACACCCAGACAACCGGGCCCCGCCACTCCAGCAGTCAGTAGAGCCGACGACAGAAAACCGCCTCCCCCACAAGCAACAAAAGGTAAGACAATAATCTGTTAAGC
>JBBPBX010076900.1:0-16997 GCA_038048925.1 Garcialebias charrua
GCAGGACTGTTTTGTATGTGACACAAATTTATTAAATATCCCTTCTTCATCATAGAGCTGGACTTTTATTTTGTTTTTTTGCAAAAAGTCAAGTGATCGCTTCATCCTTCACTGACAGGAATGAGGAACGCTGACAGACATGAGGAAGTCACGAGCGAATTAAATCATGTCCAAACGTTGCTTCGTGAACCTCTGATGATTTCTGCTGGATTTTGTGTTGTAGGACTAGCGCTCCATGGTTTTATTTTATTTTATTAGAAGGTTTTATTACCATAAACACAGAATATCGCAGCGGCTCTGAGCAGACAGAAGCAGGGGGCGGAGCAGATCCCAAGTTCACCAGAAGCACGGACTGTGCCATATATGGCTCTGGGGGGAGGGAGCAGAATGCTTTTCTGCGCTGAAAATATTTCTAAGTCCCAGAGTGTTCAAATATCGCAGACCCTAGCTTTAATGCACAGAGAATGGATTAAGGTGGATTGATACCATTAGAAAAACCCCACCCCCAAACACACACACCGTATAAACGTCCTGCTTCGCCTGCAGTAGTAGGTGATAATGAACAAGATGGCACAATTTTCATCAAGCAGGACAGAAAAACAAATCATGGTTCCCAAAGTGAAGGCAAACATTTTCAATAAATGCAAAAAATATCAGCTGACTGTTCTCCAGGTATGCCTGACAGGAAAAAAAAAAACAAAATTAATTGCAAAATCACAAGAACTGTAAAAAAAAAAAAAAGGGTGGGGGGGACAAAACCTTGTTTTGCCCTAACAGCGATTTTCATATACAGATCCTACAAGATTAATGTGCTTGAGCTTTGTGGTGGATTATGTAAATGACTGCACATGATTATGGAGTGCACACATTTCAGACTGTTGGTGCCAACAGATTAATATGCTTAGTACTTTTATTATGTAAATGTATGACTTGTATCTGGGTCTTTAACCTCAAATACTGTATATTTCTCTCTAATTATGTAGTTGTGCACTCTTTGGTAAAACAAAAAAGTTATGTTATTTTTTAAGCTACTTTGGTCCTTAATGCTTGTGATGGTGCATTTATTACTGATACATCACAGTTTGCAGTAATACAACTCAAGGGGATTTGCAGTTATATGGTGCTTTAATCCAATTAACTTAAATTAAATTAAATTCAGCTTACTTAAATAGTGCCAAGTCACAAAAGAAGTCATCCCAGGGCATTGAACAAAATCATTCACATGCATTAGAAAAGACAGTTAGTAAAAGTTATCTATTTATTATTATGAATCAAAATAATATCAAGAAGAAGTTACAATGAAAACTTAACATTTTGAAGTGAGGTTCAGTGGAAACATAAGGAGCAAAAGATTTACGTTAGATATATTTTTTAAATGACCAAAATATAAAGAAATAGTTAACTTTAGATTGAGTTGATGCAGCTTCTGAAGTTCCATGGATGCTCAAACATACGTACAGTATTGTATACATTTTACACTGATGTCATATTCACAGCACAAAGTTAGTGACAAAACAGTTCATGTTGTTTGTAAATTAGTGACAGCAGATTTAGCTTTTTTTTGTCAAATTATATAGGCTAAAGCAATTCTGAGAGATATACAAAGATTTTAAAATTATTTGCATTAACTTTTATGAAAATTTTCAGATTGGAGTTGTTTTTAAAAAGTCATCTTCTTTTGTATTTGATTTGTAGACAAACTACATGAATTTAATATGTTGTTCTCATGAAACATGTTAAAAATGTTCCTAAATCACTCAGTAAACAAATGCAAAACATTCTTTTTAATTTAACATGTATTTGCAGATGAAAATGTAAATTTGCACATGCAATACTCATGTTTTACATTTAAATCCACACTAAACCTGATCATTCATGTCCCAACTATTAGAAGTGTTGTAGTACTGTAGAACTGTATAACTAACTGTTGTCAGTTTAATCAGGATTAAAACAAACACAGCAAATATTAAGAATTTGCAGCCACACCTTAAAACTCACATTAATTTAAACTTTTTCAGACATCCTGAATGTGAGAACACAAATCTATGGGGCTGAAACACAACTGACTGTTTTCTATTGTAGGAGCATTTTCAATCTTTTTTCTTTTTCTTTTTCTGCAATGTCTTGGATGTTTTCAATATACAATATAGCTGACATGGAAATCTCATGTAAATTACCTAAGAATAAAAATAGCAAAATCAATTGCATTACTGTATAAAGTAAGTTTTAGAATGACAAAGCTTTGTATATATTGTATTTTGTAATGATTGTTCCATTTTTAATCTATTGTGTTGAAGTATTGGGTATAAAACATACAAAACAATTACAAATCCTATTTTCATTTTACAAAAAAAATAAAAAGAGTTACCGGTATATGGAATTATTAGCAGGAAGTGCTATGGTCACCCAACAAATACATAATTTCATCAGTTGAAATGATTAAAATTTGATGATTTGGTTGAATGTAATATTTTAAATGTCATGTATGAAGCTCATAAAAAATATTACTCCAAATATTCAGTTAAAATTAGTTTAAAAAAGAGTCATTATAACCTTAAGAGAATGGAAATGCTTGTAAAACCTCCATTTACAACTAATCTGAAGGAGCTGTGTTGTAGTTCAGGGAATACGATTGACTGTGGAGTTGTCTTGATATCACTATAAAACTTTCTAAAACAATTTATATGTTTTAAAAGATGATTAAGTTAAAATTGTTAGGAAAGTATGTTACCATGTGAAGGATGTCTACTATTTTTGTTTTCACTTTGGAGATTGTGCAAGTCTAAGTTGTTGTTTGAAGTTATTTTATATTTCTTTAAATAAGAGCCTTCTTGTTTCTGCACCCTTTTCATTCAAGGCTTTTCTTTTTAATGGATTTGTTTTGTTTATTTTACATGGATAAATAAAACGACTAAAATGAAAAAAGAATGTAAAAAACAATCATTTCCACTGCACAAGCACTTGATGCTAACGTTCCTCACAGATTTCTACCTGTGTCTGCTCATTGTGAGCTGAACAAGCAAACCTGCAGAAAGCTCATCTCTATCAAGTTCAACAACAAAATCTTCAGAATGCATTGCATGTGGGGAGCAGAAGGGTCCCTCCAGACCCCTCCTTTATCCCCGGGGGCCGTCCAGAACTCCAGTCACGTCTGGTGAAAGTGTGAAGCAAGGATCTCACAGCCAGGCTGTTAGGACTCCATCTGCTCTCCTGAATTAAACATCAGGTAGCCAGACGGACCTCTCAGACCTTGAGGGACCAGGAACCAGGGTCAATTAACCCATGTTGGATCTTTCTGATCCTAATGTGCAGCCAATTAAGAGGGCAGGTCAGCATCTTCACTGAACAGGGTTTGTATAAAATCTGAAACACTAAAGTAGATGTTAATGACTTCAGTTCATAAACAGCAAAATACATAACAGATTTTACGAATAATTGGTATAAAATAATTCTTTTTTATTTTGCCTCATTAAAGTCTACAAAAGCCCCAGTGTTTGTTTTCAATAATATGAAACCTAGTAAGAGTTGAACTTTGAAAAACAAACAAACAAACAAACAAATAAACAAGCCAGTAGTCATCAGACATTTGTTTGCTTTGTGTTTCAGTTCAGTTAACAAAATGAGGAACTGCTACTCCTACAAGTGAGGGAGGGCCAGAGGAAAGAAACAGCAGAAGTCAGTGGCATCAGAAGAACATTTGAACCTTTCTTTAAATGGACAGAAATGCAGATGATCACTCATGTGATCTGATCATGAGCTTTCATTCTGAACAAATTACATTGCCGAGGAAGCCTCAACGCTCTTATTCCTGTCTGTGAAAATAATCAGTCATGCTAAATCTGGTTAACCTTTTAAATCATTTTCTCCTGTCTGACAGACCACAAACAGTTTGGTTTAGCTTTCATGAAATAGTGCTGCTAGTATTCCAAATAATGTCCAGGATTTATTTTTATCCCTGAGCAGTTTGAGGGTATTAGGATGTTTTTCCACTGTGTTGGCTCAAATCCAGCTAACTGTACTAGAAAGGAAACACGTGGTGAGTTCAAGAAGCCCACTTTCTGCTCTGAGAGTATCTCACACTGATGTTGGATGTTAGAAGTATGGCTTGGATTTTTTGAAGTGGTGTTCTGAAAGATTTTATTAACAATTGCCATCCTAATGTGTAAGAAATTGTTTTTTGAATGACTTCAGTTGAGAAGAACTAGAATTTAATTCTAACTGAATTGAGAAGCCAGTGGTTGCTCCAAGCAGGAAGATCTGAGTTATTGCTGTTGGTGTTGAGAGCACAAAAAAGCAAATTAAAAAAAAAAAAAAAAAAGGAAAAGTTTGAACTTTTATATATTTTTGTGAACAAAAAATAAACCGTTGAGTTGAAATATTTAACTATTTAATTATTCTGTGTCATTGCTATTTTGCTGCGGGCAGCACGGTGGGACAGTAGAGCTGCTGCCTCTCAGCGAGCAGATTACTCTGGTTCAAATCCAGGGGCCTCATGTACAAAGACTTGCGTGGACTTCTTACTGAAACGTGACGTACGGTCAAATCCAGAAAACGGCGTACGCACAAAAAAATCCAGATGTATCAAACTGTGCGTACGCCGGAATCCACGCACATTGCTTTTGTACATCACAATCAACGTGGAATTGAGCGCACATGAGAGAGTGGCCGACTCCGCCTTTGACACGCCTCCATATAAATATGCAAATTCATTTAAATATGCCCTGCACCAGAGGAATGTCGTCTTGTCCCATCATGCATCACGTTCTTCAACTGCTAAAACAGCTAAAAATAAACAAAAAACAAGAATTTAAGCTGTGCAAAACTATTCAGTCTTTCTGTTTTTTATATTTTTTGCAGGTTATATTCTAATTGCGTCCATGTGGATGTAATAATTGTTAATCATGTGTGTTTGGTGTGAACAATAATGATTTTCACATCATGAACAGTTTCTCAGAATCACCTCTAGGTGTCGCCAATGGAACCAAAACCACAGAAACGTGCGTACGCCAGCCCTGGAGTTGGCGTGGGGCTGCGCACATTTCCACGTTCAGTTCTGTTTTGATACATACAGAGTTTTTCGTGGAAAATGGCGTACGCAAGGTTTTTGTGCGTACGCACCGTTGATACATGAGGCCCCTAGTCCGGACCTTTCTGGGTGGATTACTGAGCATGGACTTTGGTGTTTTGAACCAGTTTAACATGACTGTCAACGAGGGAGAGGGCAGGCACCAGAGGAGAGGGCGTGCCCCAGAAGCCATCCTAGCACTAACATAAGTTTTTTTTTTTTTCATTCAACCTTTATTTAGTCAGGTAAATCTTTTGAACCTCATGGGCTCATTTACGAAAGCGACCTGCTAAAACTAAAGAACAATGAACAGCAGTGATAGAATTTCATTAAACAATAAACAAACAAACAATAAACAATAGAAAACAAAAAGAGAGAAAAAAACAAAATATTTTTTTTTTTCTTTTTTTTTAACAAAGTATCAAAAAACTAGCAAAACATTTTTTCCCCACTTTGGAGTAGGCTGTGGAGAATCATTTTTATATGGCGTTTCCTCAGACCGATGAAGCCCTTCAGATGAAGGGCAAAACGTCTCAGCACAAAAAAAGAAACCATCCTGATGACCTGACTGAACAGTGTTGGATTTTATACCTGGATTATTGAGCATGGACTTGGGTGTTTTCTGGGTGGAGCTTGCATGTTCTCTCCGTGCATTCATCAGTTTTCTCTGGGTACTGCGGTTTCCTCCCACAGAACAAAAACATGTGTTAGACTGACTGATAACTCTAAATTATCCCTTGATGAGAGTGAGAGAGTGAATGGGCGGCCGTGGCGTAGTGGTAATGGCAGTCGTCCCCCGATCGGAAGGTTGGCGGTTCGAATCCCGGTTCCCCACACCATGTGTCGTTGTGTCCTTGGGCAAGACACTTAACCCCGAGTTGCTCCCGGTAGGACTGGAAAGCACCTTGCATGGTAGTCTGCCGCTACCGGTGTATGAATGTGTGTAGCATTCAATGTGTGTAGCGCTTTGAGATTTTCACTAATGAAAAGTGCGTTATAAATTGAATTCATCATCATCATCATCAATGGTTGTTTGTCTCGTTTGTCGTTTGTCTCTATGTGTCCCTGTGATGGACTGGAGACCTGTCCAGGGTGTCCCCCGCTGCTCAGTGACTGCTTGTCATGGACACTGGCAACCACCGCAACCCAAAAGAGGGTAAAGATGATGGATGATCTAAATAAGCTAAGTCTGGTCCTCTGGACATTCAAAAAACAAAACAAAAAAAGCAAAGCAAAAAAAAAAAAAAAAACTGTAGAAATGTTTCGTCTTTCGTCCGAAAGACTTCCTCAGTCTGAGGTGCTGTATTCAGCTCAGCCTCCTTGATCATGTGAGCAGCTGGTTTCGGCTGTCATCAGCAAACTGGTTGATCCACTGTGAGAGGGTGCTATTTATAAGACTGAGCTGAATACAGCAGCTCAGACTGAGGAAGTCTTTCGGATGAAAGACGAAACGTTTCTACAGTTTTTTTTTTGTTGCTTTGTTTTGTTTTATTTTTTGAATATGCAGAGGACCAGACTTAGCTTTTTTAGATTTTTCTACCTGGACTATTGAGCATGCATCAGGGTATGATGGTGTAAGGACCGACTGAACCCAGAGTGGTACAAGACCAGAACAGAGGCACAACTCAGAGTAACAATTATTTACAGTGTTTATTATTTACAGGTGATAAAGGGACACTTGGGGTCTTGGGAGTGCCTGGAAGAGAGAACAGGGTCAGGGTCCTACTGGTGGGATAGGTGGATCAAAACTGATGCTCTGTTTGGTTCTTACAGGGGATGTTGGGTCGGTGGGTTGGCAGCGAGTGGCAACAAGGCAGGAACTGGCAGACAAAGGCAGACGAAAACAGGATCCAGGGTTCACAAAACTGTGGACACAAAATCATAAGATGAGTACTCTTATCAGACTAATACTTTCTGGCTGAAGTCATGTATACCGATTGAGGCACAATGCTCCAGCATTGGATCTCACTGGACTGCAGCCTTAAGTAGTGGAGCTCCTCGTTAGATGATGACCGTCAGCTGGCGTCAATCAGCGGCCATCTTGGAGAGGGCGGCAGGGCTGCAGACAGTGGGATTCCGACAGTACCCCCCCCTCAAGAACCGCCTCCGGGCGGTCCGCAGCGCTTCTCCGGGTGAGCGGTGAAGAAGGCGGTGATGAGGCTGGGATCCAAGATGAACGAGCGGGGAATCCAAGACCGCTCCTCGGGGCCATAACCCTCCCAATCCACCAGGTATTGAAATCCCCGGCCACGGCGACGAACGTCCAAAATGGCCCGGACAGTGAAGGCCGGGTGGTTGTCGATCAGCCGGGCAGGAGGCGGAAGGTCGGAGAGAGGGCACAGAGGGCTCTCGGAGACTGGCTTGACCTGAGAGACGTGGAAAGTGGGGTGAATCCGCATAGACGAGGGAAGTCGAAGGCGCACCGCAGAACGGTTGATGATCCTCGTGATCGGGAAAGGACCGATGAAACGAGGAGCCAATTTCCTCGTAGTGCCCCTGATAGGAATGTCCCTAGTGGAGAGCCAGACTTTCTGACCCACCTTGTACACAGGGGCCGTAGAGCGACGGCGGTCAGCAAACACCTTATTTTGAGCAGCAGTACGTGAGAGGGCTGCCTTCGTCTCCCGCCAGACCCGCCGGCAACGACGGAAATGGTGCAGGACAGATGGAACCAGAACGTTGATCTCCTGACTTGGGAACAAAGGGGGAAGGTATCCAAGGGAAGCCTCGAACGGGGACATACCTATGGCAGAGGATTTGTGTGCATTGTGGGCATACTCAACCCAACTCAGATGTTTGCTCCAAGATGAGGGGTTGCGTTCGGCGACGCACCGGAGGGCGGTCTCAAGTTCCTGGTTACACCGCTCGGCCTGACCATTTGATTGAGGGTGGTAACCCGAAGTGAGGCTTGTTGTAGCCCCCAGAGTGGTGCAAAAGCTCTTCCAGACCTGCGAGATAAACTGAGGCCCCCGATCTGACACAATATCAGAGGGGATTCCGTGAATGCGGAACACATGTGTGACAAGGAGGTTAGCCGTCTCAGAAGCAGAGGGAAGTTTTGGTAGGGGAATGAAATGAGCAGCTTTCGAAAAACGGTCAATGATGGTGAAGATGACAGTATTACCTTCGGAAGGTGGCAGACCCGTGACGAAGTCAACGGCGATATGAGACCAAGGACGGCCGGGCGTGGGCAAGGGTTGCAGGAGACCGGCAGGGGGCTGATTGCCGGTCTTATTCCTAGCACAGGTCGGACAGGCTGAAACATAGGACTTGACATCTTGGGTGAGCGTGGGCCACCAGAAATGAGTCTTGACCAAAGAGAGCATACGGGAGGTGCCAGGATGACAGGACAGTTTGTGTGAATGGAGCCAGTCCAATACCTTACTCCTCATATTAGAAGGAACGAAAAGTTTGCCAGGAGGACCCGTGCCAGGGTCAGGTTCATCCTTCTGGGCGTCCATAACGTCCTTCTCGATGGGCCAGGTGAGAACTCCCACGACAGAGACAGGTGGTATTATGGTCTCCTCAATGTCCGGAGAATCTGGGGAAGAAAACTGACGGGAGAGAGCATCCGGTTTAATATTTTTTGAGCCAGGTCTAAAAGTCAAAACGAAGTTAAACCGGTTAAAGAAAAGGGACCATCGTGCTTGTCTGGGGGTCAATCTCTTTGCCTCTCTCAGGTATGTGAGGTTTTTGTGGTCTGTCCATATCAAAAAAGGGATAGGAGTACCTTCTAACCAATGGCGCCATTCCTCTAATGCCAGTTTCACTGCCAATAACTCGCGGTTGCCAACATCATAGTTTCTCTCTGCCTGTGATAATCGTCGTGAGAAAAAGGCACAAGGGTGGACTTTGTTATCTTTGGGAGAACGTTGAGACAAAACGGCACCCACCCCAGAGTCTGAGGCATCCACTTCCAAGATGAATTGATGGCTAGGGTCAGGATGGCATAAAACAGGTGTAGAAGCAAATAGTTTCTTAAGTCTGTTGAAGGCGGCATCTGCATCGGGAGTCCACTTGAAGGTCTGGTTTATGGAGGTAAGTTGAGAGAGAGGGGCGGCGATGCGGCTGTAGTTCTTTATGAACCGCCTGTAAAAGTTTGCAAAACCAAGAAATCGCTGAAGCTGTTTTCTGTTCTCCGGAACTGGCCACTCCACGACTGCTCTGGTCTTCTCGGGGTCAGTTCGATAACAACCACTCTCGAAAATGAACCCCAAGAACGATACTGAGGTCACATGAAACTCACATTTTTCTCCTTTAACATATAACTGATTTTCGTAGAGTCTCTGTAAGACTCTACGTACGTGGTTGTGATGCTCTTTCTCGTCTCTAGAATAAACAAGGATATCATCTAAGTACACAAAAACGAAGTCCCCCAAAAAGTCACGCAGGACATCATTAATCAAAGCCTGGAACACAGCAGGTGCATTGGACAAACCAAAAGGCATTACCAAATACTCAAAATGTCCGAGTGGTGTCTTGAATGCTGTTTTCCACTCATCCCCCTCTTTAATCCGCACCAAATGGTAGGCGTTTCTGAGATCCAATTTAGTGAAGATGGTAGCTGACGGGAGTTGTTCATATATGGAATCGATAAGGGGTAATGGATATTTGTTCTTTACAGTTATATTGTTAAGACCCCTATAATCAATACATGGACGTAAAGTGCCATCCTTCTTCCCCACAAAGAAAAACCCAGCTCCCACAGGTGAAGTGGAGGGACGTATTATGCCAGATTCAAGAGATTCTTTGATGTATTTCTTCATAGACTCCCTTTCAGGTCCCGACAGGTTATACAATCGACTAGCCGGTAATGTGGCACCAGGTAGGAGGTCGATAGTACAATCATAGGGACGGTGGGGAGGTAGAGACAAAGCATGTTGTTTACTGAAAACAGGAGCCAAATCATGGTAGACAGATGGGATCTCAGAGACGTCTACTTCCTCGTGTGACACAACATCCGCAGGTTGACATGTGACAGCAGAATGAAGGCATTGTGCTAGACACCTATCACTCCATTTTTCAATTCTCCCCAACTCCCAGTTAATAGTCGGATTGTGCTTTTTTAACCAAGGATAACCAAGTATGAGTTGGGGAGTGGAGGCTTTGAACACAAAAAAATCAATAGTCTCATGGTGATTACCAGAAATGATCAGATGAAGGTCAGGAGTCTTTAGAGTAATCTGGTCTAAAGTTTCACCAGTAACCCCAGCTATACTGATGGGAGGAATCGCCAGGGTGGGTAGAGATAATCCTTGAACCAGGTCTAAACTAATCAAATTTTGTTCTGCACCAGAATCCAACAAAGCTGGAACAGGATGTTGATTGTGGTGGATTTGGATGATTGTGGGCAATAAAAGTCGACAGGCGGAGGAGAGAGCAGAAGTGCCCACCAATATCTCTCTTTTCATTGGCGGGCGTTTTCGTTTCCCAGCAATGGACAACTTATCCGGTAATGCCCGGTCTTTCCACAATACATGCAGGCATTATTGTCACTGCGCCTTTGTCTCTCCTCAGGAGACAGATGAAATTTGTTTATTTGCATGGGCTCAGGTTCAGAAGATGAATGAAAACGTTCTGTGGGAACGACGTGACGAGGAAATGAGACGGGACCTCTGTCTCTCTGGGACTTGTAGTCCGAAAACGTGTTCTTGTAGGCGTGGGGCTCACCTGATGACGTGGCAAACCCGGAAGTGGAGCGATGACGGGAGTTGTAGTCCTTTTCCCTTCTCCGTTCCCGGAAACGCTCGTCGATAGCCCCCGCCATGTCTATTAGATCGTCAAAGCTCTCGGGTTCATCTCTCGCGGCGATCTGGTCCTTGATGGGATCGGACAGAGAATTTAAAAAAGTACCTTTAAGTGCCAGATCGTTCCATCCGGTCTGGGCAGCGAGGACACGGAACTCCAGGGCGTACTCCGCGACAGGCCGACTTCCCTGACGTAGTCCAAGGAGCCGCTTTACGGCGTTGGGTTGTTGTAGGGGTCGGTCGAAGATGCGGCTAAATTCCTTCAACAAGGTATCAAAGGTAATGTAATCAATGTTATGAAACTGCAAGTAGGAATTTGCCCATCCAAGTGCGTTACCCTTCAGTTGACTGATGAAATACGTGATTTTGGCTGCTTCTGTCGTGTAAAGATGAGGGGCCGCTCTGAACGCTAACTTACACTGCAGGAGGAAACCTCCACATGCATGAGGTTCACCGGAAAATAGTTCGGAAGGTCTCGTAATTAGCTGCTGGTTTGAGGCTCCGGGCTCGGGCGTTGTGTTAGGTGTGTCTCTGACAGAGGATGCAGCTGGAGCCGAGGGTGTGAGGTTTTGTTGAGTCAATGTGTAAACCATACCTCCAAGTTCCTTCATGGTTTCCTGTGCAGCGTCCTGTTGGGTTAAGACCCGTTGAAGGGTCTCCTCGATCAGGGTCATACGATCCATCTGGAAACAGGACAGAGTTTGCTCGATCCTGGTCTCGTTCTGGGTCGGTTATGGCTGGAGCATTCTGTAAGGACCGACTGAACCCAGAGTGGTACAAGACCAGAACAGAGGCACAACTCAGAGTAACAATTATTTACAGTGTTTATTATTTACAGGTGATAAAGGGACACTTGGGGTCTTGGGAGTGCCTGGAAGAGAGAACAGGGTCAGGGTCCTACTGGTGGGATAGGTGGATCAAAACTGATGCTCTGTTTGGTTCTTACAGGGGATGTTGGGTCGGTGGGTTGGCAGCGAGTGGCAACAAGGCAGGAACTGGCAGACAAAAGGCAGACGAAAACAGGATCCAGGGTTTCACAAAACTGTGGACACAAAAATCATAAGATGAGTACTCTTATCAGACTAATACTTTCTGGCTGAAGTCATGTATACCGATTGAGGCACAATGCTCCAGCATTGGATCTCACTGGACTGCAGCCTTAAGTAGTGGAGCTCCTCGTTAGATGATGACCGTCAGCTGGCGTCAATCAGCGGCCATCTTGGAGAGGGCGGCAGGGCTGCAGACAGTGGGATTCCGACAGATGGATGATATTTTGCCAGGTGTGCTGACACAGCTCAACCATGATGTTGGAAATGATTCTGTCACTGAACTTTTCAAGTTCATTTGAGTTTTGCTTCACTGCACATGTCTTTCCAAGAACAGCATTTTAACCACTTAAAATAATGCAGTTTTTACTTTTTTGTTTGTTTGTTTTTAAAGGCACTCATTGCAAAGTAAAATTTTTCTTCTTCTTTCAGCTGCCCCCTTCTTCAGGGGTCACCACAGTGAACTAACTAGAAGACTTGGCAACTTCTTTTTTTTTTTACACCGGATACCCTTCGTGACACAATAGACCACCGAGCTACCACAGCCCTCTGTGTGGAGCAGAGAGCTGCTATAGGGCTCCTGGAGGAGCAGATGGTGGGGGTTAAGGGCCTTGCTCCAGGGCCCAGAGTGAGGCAGATGACGGTTGAGGCAGGTATGGATGTTTCACCTTTCCCACCTACATTTTGATGTTGTCAGTCCAGAGAGTTGAACCGGCGACCTTTTGATCACAGGCCCACCTTCTATAACCTTTGCGCCACCACTCCCCTGCAAAGTCCTAAAAACAGGACCAAATATATATTTAAACTAAGAAACAAAACTGTCACAATATTTTGCATAAAAAGTTAATGTGTTCTTAACTAGAAAATTTGGGAGAAAAATGTTGTGACCAACTACCACATACAATTTATGTTTACCTACAGACAGAACCGAATGAACTGACATAAGTCAAACATTACTTACCTTCCATATTTGTTGCCCACATGGCTTACAGCCAGCCTAATGTAGGTCAGTCTCAAGCTTCTGTGTTTTTTTGGCAGATGCAGCCAAGTGCATACCTGCATCTAATATATGTGGAAACTAGAGTAACTCTTTCAAACTGCACCATTCGATTAGCTCAAGACAACCTTTGATTTCATATTTTGCAATGAGTCCCTTTACCTTGGTTATATTTGTCCAGCAGTCACCGTATGCATGTACATTTACACATATTTCAGTTTGTAAGCTGTGGTGGCAGAAACATTTTATGATACCATGTTTATAGCTCTGGTAACAAGGAATTTATAGCATCCAGTGTCAGCCCTTTTGAATAGCTGACACTTCAATCAATGGATCGCCTCGGGGAGGGAAGACATTTAATGACAGTCAGGCAAGGAGAAACAGGTGTTCGTCATGCCACGTGTCTCTTTGAAGGTGCAGAGAGTTACAGAAAGTGTGTGAATCACTGCTAATTGTGTGGAATTATATAGTTTGCAGGGTGCAAAATGAACTCATTCCATTGATGCTCGAGCCAAGGCAGGTTTACTTTGAAAGGTTTGTTGCTGACTGGACTGAACTGGTTTACTGGAAAAGCTGCAGCGGGACTTACAAAAAGCTTGTTTTATTGCAAGCATGAGTTTTTTTTAAAGGCATGTTGCTTATGTCATAAACAAAATAAATTAGGGTCCAATGTTTAGATCTACTAAATCAATAGACTGAAATAGAATCATCAAAAGTTCTGCGCACGTCAAACAGTTAATGCGTTAAAAACACATAATGTAGTTCTAGCATTGCGCCGCTCAACGTGGCTGCATGTTGGAGTAGCTTGGTCACTTTCATTCTGAGATTTTGCTTTTAATTTTTTTATTACTCTTTGTTATGGATGTAAATTGTTGTTTTTTTTTGACGATTAATTCCTCTGGTATCAGTTGCTGTGCAGCTGGAAGGATTTTTACTGAGATATTTTCTACTTTGGACGCATGTTATGATGCCTAACCATGACAACTAGGGATGCACCGATCAACATTTCTCACTTCCGATCCGATCCGATACTTGTTAACTCAGTATCGACAGATACCGATACTTTCCCGATCCGATACTGTTCAGGTATTTGACTCTGTATAATGAAACTTTTGCACCCAAGCTATTCATTTTAACATATTGTGAGATAAACCCAATGAAGACACTCTATAAGGCTTACAATAGGGAACCCACTTATTGTAAGGCTTAAGAGTGTCTTCATTGGGTTTATCTCACACAATGTTAAAAAGGGCAGTCACCGATTGTGATTGAACACAAGTGCTCTTTGAAGCTGGATCGGAAAAGTATCGGCAGGTTTGATCCGATACCCAATACTTAAATAATACTCTTCTCACCAGCCTGCACGGAGAAATCGATCGACTCGGAGGAAGAAACGCGGCTCTCGAGCTGGCCGGCTGGTGAAGCTCAGAGCCCGGCGTTCTGCCTCGCTGTCTTCAGCCGATGGTCTCGATTCTCATCGCCAATCTCCCGCGTGCACGGACCAGGAAAACAACGGGGATCTGCGGCCAGAGCAGCTCTCTGTGGGAAGTGAGCCGCGGACGCGCGCTCCCCCACCAGTGGCTAGCACATCAGCTGCTAGTACATCTTGCTAGCTCGGATAACATCAAGTTCTGTGTTGTCAACGCCCGATCTGTTTGCAACAAAACGTTCATCCTCAGGGATTACTTTGAAGATCACGACTTGGACTTTTTCTGCATCACAGAGTCGTGGATGTCGCCGGGTGAGTCCAGCGCGCTGACGGAAATAATACCACCAAACTGTTTGTTTTTTAACGACCCGCGACCATCAGGTCGTGGTGGTGGATTATTAACAATATTCAAATCAACTTTTGACTGTAAACAACTGTCCATTCCAGTCTCCTGCTCCAGCTTTGAGCTGACTGTGTTTGAACTAGGACATTCACCTGTAACTTTGTGTGCTCTTGTCTACCGGCCGCCTCGTTCCAAGAACTTCATCAGCGAGTTTTCTGATTTCTTGGCTGAAATTACAGCTAAATATTCTCGGGTCGTCATTTCAGGCGACTTCAACTTGCATGTGTGTTGTCCTGAGAAGCCCATGGTTAAGGACTTATTGGACTCATTTAATTTAACTCAACACGTGAACTCTCCCACGCAGCAGCGTGGACATTTATTGGACCTTGTTTTAACATGTGATGTGACCGTTTCAAACCTTGAAATAGGGGACAATGTTTTCTCGGATCATAGGCCAGTCAATTTTCAGTTCACCATCCCCCATGTAACCCCTAAAACATGCATTTCTGCACGTAAAGGCAGGAATGTTAACCATTTAACTGCCGCACGTTTCACTGAGGTTTACAACAATGACATGTTAATTCAGCCCCCATTGTTCCTCTCCAGCACTGAGGAGCTGACAAACCAGTTTGACTCTGTTTGTTTAAAGGCTTTGGATCAAGTGGCTCCTATTAAACCTAGAAGACCAAAACTCAGGGCCGAACCGTGGCTGAATGACACGACCAGAGCTGCCAGGCAGCAATGCCGAAAGGCGGAGAGGAAATGGAAAAAAGACAGACTGCAGGTCTCTTTTCAGATGGTAAAAGAGAGCTGGCGCCGATATCAGAAAGCAGTGAAAACTGCTAAATCACAATACTTCTCTGATATCATTGCTGCAAACTCTCGTAACCCTCGAGTTCTGTTCTCCACCCTAAACTCTGTTCTCCACCTCACTGAACAATCACCCATGGAAGCCTCGACTGAGCTGTGCGAGAACTTCCAACATTTCTTTTTAGATAAAATCGCAACCACCAGGGCTCTCATTTCTCCTCCATCTCACGATCCATCCATCCCACCTCAATCTGTTGCTGTGTGTGACATTTTGAACCAGTCTCTCTGTCCTCTCTAGAGCAGGTCATGTGCAACCTGAAACCATCTGGCTCCCCCTTCGATGTGGTCCCCCCTCGGCTACTAAAGGAGGTTTTTCACACTCTAGGTCCCTCCATTCTCTCGATTGTAAATAGCAGTCTATCCTCGGGTGTGGTGCCAAAATCATTAAAACATGCTGCTGTTCAACCCCTCCTGAAAAAACCAAACCTCGACCCGTCAGTATTATCCAACTTCAGGCCTGTCTCCAGACTCCCATTTGTATCTAAACTTCTAGAGAAAATAGTTGAGTCCCAACTAAAGTGCTTCCTGGAGGATCACGCTATCCCCGAGCTATTCCAGTCTGGCTTCAAATCCCTCCACAGCACTGAGACTGCCCTACTGAAGGTTTTTAACGACATCTTTCTATCCACAGATACTGGTGACTCTGTGCTGCTTGTCCTATTGGACCTCACATCCGCTTTCGACACCATTGACCATGAGATCCTCATTGCTAGGTTGGAGCAGTGGGTGGGCATCTCAGGATCAGCCCTAAACTGGTTCAGATCCTACCTCTCTGACAGGTCTTTTTGTGTGTCCATCAATGATTTTACTTCTGCAGTGGCGGCTCTTAAATGGGGGGTTCCGCAGGGGTCCATCCTGGGTCCTCTCTTGTTCTCCTTATACCTGCTGCCACTCGGTGCTATTTTCCGGAAACACAATATACCCTTCCACTTCTACGCTGATGACTGTCAAATTTACTTCCCCCTAAGACAAAATGGTACAGGCTCTATTCAACCTCTGCTCGACTGCCTGGCTGACATCAGGGACTGGATGGCTTTAAATTTCTTAAGCTTCAACGATAAGAAGTCGGAAGCCATATTGTTCCTTCCCAATGACACAACCTCAAACCACTGCATTGACCTGTCTGCTCTACCCCTGTCCGAAAAACAAAAAGTCACAAATCTGGGAGTGATAATGGATCCTTCCATGAAACTCAACAGTCATGTAAACATGATTGTCAAATCCTGTTTTTTCCAGCTGAGGCGTCTGTCTAAGCTGAAGCCCATATTATCAAAAAACAACCTGGAGACAGTGATTCACGCATTCATTACATCTAGGCTGGATTACTGCAATTCCCTTCTGCTTGGCGTCAGTCAAGCCACCATTGCACGATTACAACTGGTTCAGAACGCAGCTGCCCGATTTTTAACCAGCACACGCAAAAGAGAGCACATTACACCAGTCTTGGCCTCCCTTCACTGGCTACCGGTTCATCTTCGAATCCAATTCAAAATTCTCATG
>JBBPBX010076902.1:0-16997 GCA_038048925.1 Garcialebias charrua
TAATGACTCGTTTGGTGTCTTCTCTAAAGGTTTCTGCTCACCCTGACCAAACTGTAGGAGAAGAACCGATGGGATCAATATCCTCATCTCTTAAACCATAGGTGAACAACTTTCTGACTTGGAAATCGTTCTAAATTTTCTGACAGGTATTTTAGTCGACATGTGTTTTTGGGAGAGTAGACACAGTCCCAGCAATGGTTATTCCTGTCAAGGGACTGCATTCTGAGGACTGTGTGTAGATGACCGTAGATTAATATTGGTGGCAATCAGTAAGACCTTGCTTAAAATAGTATTGCCAAACAACTTGTCAAGCTTTACCATAGCTCTTTACACAGTGTTACTGTATAGTGTTCTAACTTGAAGTTAATATTAAATGAATCTTAATGACTCGTTTGGTGTCTTCTCCACAGGGTTCTGCTCACGCTAACCAAACTGTAGGAGAAGAACCGATGGGATCTCTTTCCTCATCTCTTGAACCACAGTTGAACAGCTTTCTGACTTGGAAATCGTTCTAATTTTTCTGACAGGTATTTTAGTGGACATTTGTTTTTGGGAGAGTAGACACAGTCCCAGCAATGGTTATTCATGTCCGGGGACTGCATTCCTAGGACTATGTGTAGATGGCCGTAGAGTAAAATTGTTGGCAATCAGTAGGACCGTGCTTAAAATAGTATTGCCAAACAACTTGTCTAGCTTTACCATAGCTCTTTACACAGTGTTGTAACTGAGGACTGTGTGTAGATGACCGTAGAGTAATATTGTTGGCAATCAGTAGGACCTTGCTTAAAATAGTATTGCCAAACAACTTGTCTAGCTTTACAATAGCTCTTTACACAGTGTTACTGTAATAGTGTTCTAACTTGAAGTTAATATTAAATGCATCTTAATGACTCGTTTGGTGTCTTCTCCACAGATTTCTACTCACCCTGACCAAACAGTAGGAGAAGAACCGATGGTATCACTATCCTCATCTCTTGAACAACAGGTGAACAGCTTTCTGACTTGGCAATCGTTCTAATTTTTCTGACAGGCAATCAGTGGACATGTGTTTTTTGGAGAGTAGACACAGTCCCAGCAATGGTTATTCCTGTCAAGGGACTGCATTCTGAGGACTGTGTGTAGATGACCGTAGATTAATATTGGTGGCAATCAGTAAGACCTTGCTTAAAATAGTATTGCCAAACAACTTGTCAAGCTTTACCATAGCTCTTTACACAGTGTTACTGTATAGTGTTCTAACTTGAAGTTAATATTAAATGAATCTTAATGACTCGTTTGGTGTCTTCTCCACAGGGTTCTGCTCACGCTAACCAAACTGTAGGAGAAGAACCGATGGGATCTCTTTCCTCATCTCTTGAACCACAGTTGAACAGCTTTCTGACTTGGAAATCGTTCTAATTTTTCTGACAGGTATTTTAGTGGACATTTGTTTTTGGGAGAGTAGACACAGTCCCAGCAATGGTTATTCATGTCCGGGGACTGCATTCCTAGGACTATGTGTAGATGGCCGTAGAGTAAAATTGTTGGCAATCAGTAGGACCGTGCTTAAAATAGTATTGCCAAACAACTTGTCTAGCTTTACCATAGCTCTTTACACAGTGTTGTAACTGAGGACTGTGTGTAGATGACCGTAGAGTAATATTGTTGGCAATCAGTAGGACCTTGCTTAAAATAGTATTGCCAAACAACTTGTCTAGCTTTACAATAGCTCTTTACACAGTGTTACTGTAATAGTGTTCTAACTTGAAGTTAATATTAAATGCATCTTAATGACTCGTTTGGTGTCTTCTCCACAGATTTCTACTCACCCTGACCAAACAGTAGGAGAAGAACCGATGGTATCACTATCCTCATCTCTTGAACAACAGGTGAACAGCTTTCTGACTTGGCAATCGTTCTAATTTTTCTGACAGGCAATCAGTGGACATGTGTTTTTTGGAGAGTAGACACAGTCCCAGCAATGGTTATTCCTGTCAAGGGACTGCATTCTGAGGACTGTGTGTAGATGACCGTAGATTAATATTGGTGGCAATCAGTAAGACCTTGCTTAAAATAGTATTGCCAAACAACTTGTCAAGCTTTACCATAGCTCTTTACACAGTGTTACTGTATAGTGTTCTAACTTGAAGTTAATATTAAATGAATCTTAATGACTCGTTTGGTGTCTTCTCCACAGGGTTCTGCTCACGCTAACCAAACTGTAGGAGAAGAACCGATGGGATCTCTTTCCTCATCTCTTGAACCACAGTTGAACAGCTTTCTGACTTGGAAATCGTTCTAATTTTTCTGACAGGTATTTTAGTGGACATTTGTTTTTGGGAGAGTAGACACAGTCCCAGCAATGGTTATTCATGTCCGGGGACTGCATTCCTAGGACTATGTGTAGATGGCCGTAGAGTAAAATTGTTGGCAATCAGTAGGACCGTGCTTAAAATAGTATTGCCAAACAACTTGTCTAGCTTTACCATAGCTCTTTACACAGTGTTGTAACTGAGGACTGTGTGTAGATGACCGTAGAGTAATATTGTTGGCAATCAGTAGGACCTTGCTTAAAATAGTATTGCCAAACAACTTGTCTAGCTTTACCATAGCTCTTTACACAGTGTTACTGTGTTCTAACTTGAAGTTAATATTAAATGAATCTTAATGACTCGTTTGGTGTCTTCTCTAAAGGTTTCTGCTCACCCTGACCAAACTGTAGGAGAAGAACCGATGGGATCAATATCCTCATCTCTTAAACCACAGGTGAACAGCTTTCTGACTTGGAAATAGTTCTAAATTTTCTGACAGGTATTTTAGTCGACATGTGTTTTTGGGAGAGTAGACACAGTCCCAGATTAGATTAATATTGTTGGCAATCAGTAGGACCTTGCTTAAAATAGTATTACCAAACAACTTGTCTAGCTTTACCATAGCTTTTTACACAGTGTTACTGTATAGTGTTCTAACTTGAAGTTAATATTAAATGAATCTTAATGACTCGTTTGGTGTCTTCTCCACAGGGTTCTGCTCACGCTAACCAAACTGTAGGAGAAGAACCGATGGGATCTCTTTCCTCATCTCTTGAACCACAGTTGAACAGCTTTCTGACTTGGAAATCGTTCTAATTTTTCTGACAGGTATTTTAGTGGACATTTGTTTTTGGGAGAGTAGACACAGTCCCAGCAATGGTTATTCATGTCCGGGGACTGCATTCCTAGGACTCTGTGTAGATGGCCGTAGAGTAAAATTGTTGGCAATCAGTAGGACCGTGCTTAAAATAGTATTGCCAAACAACTTGTCTAGCTTTACCATAGCTCTTTACACAGTGTTGTAACTGAGGACTGTGTGTAGATGACCGTAGAGTAATATTGTTGGCAATCAGTAGGACCTTGCTTAAAATAGTATTGCCAAACAACTTGTCTAGCTTTACAATAGCTCTTTACACAGTGTTACTGTAATAGTGTTCTAACTTGAAGTTAATATTAAATGCATCTTAATGACTCGTTTGGTGTCTTCTCCACAGATTTCTACTCACCCTGACCAAACAGTAGGAGAAGAACCGATGGTATCACTATCCTCATCTCTTGAACAACAGGTGAACAGCTTTCTGACTTGGCAATCGTTCTAATTTTTCTGACAGGCAATCAGTGGACATGTGTTTTTTGGAGAGTAGACACAGTCCCAGCAATGGTTATTCCTGTCAAGGGACTGCATTCTGAGGACTGTGTGTAGATGACCGTAGATTAATATTGGTGGCAATCAGTAAGACCTTGCTTAAAATAGTATTGCCAAACAACTTGTCAAGCTTTACCATAGCTCTTTACACAGTGTTACTGTAATAGTGTTCTAACTTGAAGTTAATATTAAATGCATCTTAATGACTCGTTTGGTGTCTTCTCCACAGATTTCTACTCACCCTGACCAAACAGTGGGAGAAGAACCGATGGGATCACTATCCTCATCTCTTGAACAACAGGTGAACAGCTTTCTGACTTGGCAATCGTTCTAATTTTTCTGACAGGTATTTTAGTGGACATGTGTTTTTTGGAGAGTAGACACAGTCCCAGCAAGGGTTATTTCTGTCCGCGGACTGCATTCTGAGGACTATGTGTAGATGACTGTAAAGTAATATTGTTGGCATTCAGTAGGACCGTGCTTAAAATAGTATTGCCAAACAACTTGTCTAGCTTTACCATAGCTCTTTACACAGTGTTACTGTATATGAGTGTATATGTTCTAACTTGAAGTTAATATTAAATGAATCTTAATGACTCGTTTGGTGTCTTCTCTAAAGGTTTCTGCTCACCCTGACCAAACTGTAGGAGAAGAACCGATGGGATCAATATCCTCATCTCTTAAACCATAGGTGAACAACTTTCTGACTTGGAAATCGTTCTAAATTTTCTGACAGGTATTTTAGTCGACATGTGTTTTTGGGAGAGTAGACACAGTCCCAGCAATGGTTATTCCTGTCAAGGGACTGCATTCTGAGGACTGTGTGTAGATGACCGTAGATTAATATTGGTGGCAATCAGTAAGACCTTGCTTAAAATAGTATTGCCAAACAACTTGTCAAGCTTTACCATAGCTCTTTACACAGTGTTACTGTATAGTGTTCTAACTTGAAGTTAATATTAAATGAATCTTAATGACTCGTTTGGTGTCTTCTCCACAGGGTTCTGCTCACGCTAACCAAACTGTAGGAGAAGAACCGATGGGATCTCTTTCCTCATCTCTTGAACCACAGTTGAACAGCTTTCTGACTTGGAAATCGTTCTAATTTTTCTGACAGGTATTTTAGTGGACATTTGTTTTTGGGAGAGTAGACACAGTCCCAGCAATGGTTATTCATGTCCGGGGACTGCATTCCTAGGACTATGTGTAGATGGCCGTAGAGTAAAATTGTTGGCAATCAGTAGGACCGTGCTTAAAATAGTATTGCCAAACAACTTGTCTAGCTTTACCATAGCTCTTTACACAGTGTTGTAACTGAGGACTGTGTGTAGATGACCGTAGAGTAATATTGTTGGCAATCAGTAGGACCTTGCTTAAAATAGTATTGCCAAACAACTTGTCTAGCTTTACAATAGCTCTTTACACAGTGTTACTGTAATAGTGTTCTAACTTGAAGTTAATATTAAATGCATCTTAATGACTCGTTTGGTGTCTTCTCCACAGATTTCTACTCACCCTGACCAAACAGTAGGAGAAGAACCGATGGTATCACTATCCTCATCTCTTGAACAACAGGTGAACAGCTTTCTGACTTGGCAATCGTTCTAATTTTTCTGACAGGCAATCAGTGGACATGTGTTTTTTGGAGAGTAGACACAGTCCCAGCAATGGTTATTCCTGTCAAGGGACTGCATTCTGAGGACTGTGTGTAGATGACCGTAGATTAATATTGGTGGCAATCAGTAAGACCTTGCTTAAAATAGTATTGCCAAACAACTTGTCAAGCTTTACCATAGCTCTTTACACAGTGTTACTGTAATAGTGTTCTAACTTGAAGTTAATATTAAATGCATCTTAATGACTCGTTTGGTGTCTTCTCCACAGATTTCTACTCACCCTGACCAAACAGTGGGAGAAGAACCGATGGGATCACTATCCTCATCTCTTGAACAACAGGTGAACAGCTTTCTGACTTGGCAATCGTTCTAATTTTTCTGACAGGTATTTTAGTGGACATGTGTTTTTTGGAGAGTAGACACAGTCCCAGCAAGGGTTATTTCTGTCCGCGGACTGCATTCTGAGGACTATGTGTAGATGACTGTAAAGTAATATTGTTGGCATTCAGTAGGACCGTGCTTAAAATAGTATTGCCAAACAACTTGTCTAGCTTTACCATAGCTCTTTACACAGTGTTACTGTATATGAGTGTATATGTTCTAACTTGAAGTTAATATTAAATGAATCTTAATGACTCGTTTGGTGTCTTCTCTAAAGGTTTCTGCTCACCCTGACCAAACTGTAGGAGAAGAACCGATGGGATCAATATCCTCATCTCTTAAACCATAGGTGAACAACTTTCTGACTTGGAAATCGTTCTAAATTTTCTGACAGGTATTTTAGTCGACATGTGTTTTTGGGAGAGTAGACACAGTCCCAGCAATGGTTATTCCTGTCAAGGGACTGCATTCTGAGGACTGTGTGTAGATGACCGTAGATTAATATTGGTGGCAATCAGTAAGACCTTGCTTAAAATAGTATTGCCAAACAACTTGTCAAGCTTTACCATAGCTCTTTACACAGTGTTACTGTATAGTGTTCTAACTTGAAGTTAATATTAAATGAATCTTAATGACTCGTTTGGTGTCTTCTCCACAGGGTTCTGCTCACGCTAACCAAACTGTAGGAGAAGAACCGATGGGATCTCTTTCCTCATCTCTTGAACCACAGTTGAACAGCTTTCTGACTTGGAAATCGTTCTAATTTTTCTGACAGGTATTTTAGTGGACATTTGTTTTTGGGAGAGTAGACACAGTCCCAGCAATGGTTATTCATGTCCGGGGACTGCATTCCTAGGACTATGTGTAGATGGCCGTAGAGTAAAATTGTTGGCAATCAGTAGGACCGTGCTTAAAATAGTATTGCCAAACAACTTGTCTAGCTTTACCATAGCTCTTTACACAGTGTTGTAACTGAGGACTGTGTGTAGATGACCGTAGAGTAATATTGTTGGCAATCAGTAGGACCTTGCTTAAAATAGTATTGCCAAACAACTTGTCTAGCTTTACAATAGCTCTTTACACAGTGTTACTGTAATAGTGTTCTAACTTGAAGTTAATATTAAATGCATCTTAATGACTCGTTTTGTGTCTTCTCCACAGATTTCTACTCACCCTGACCAAACAGTAGGAGAAGAACCGATGGTATCACTATCCTCATCTCTTGAACAACAGGTGAACAGCTTTCTGACTTGGCAATCGTTCTAATTTTTCTGACAGGCAATCAGTGGACATGTGTTTTTTGGAGAGTAGACACAGTCCCAGCAATGGTTATTCCTGTCAAGGGACTGCATTCTGAGGACTGTGTGTAGATGACCGTAGATTAATATTGGTGGCAATCAGTAAGACCTTGCTTAAAATAGTATTGCCAAACAACTTGTCAAGCTTTACCATAGCTCTTTACACAGTGTTACTGTATAGTGTTCTAACTTGAAGTTAATATTAAATGAATCTTAATGACTCGTTTGGTGTCTTCTCCACAGGGTTCTGCTCACGCTAACCAAACTGTAGGAGAAGAACCGATGGGATCACTATCCTCATCTCTTGAACAACAGGTGAACAGCTTTCTGACTTGGCAATCGTTCTAATTTTTCTGACAGGCAATCAGTGGACATGTGTTTTTTGGAGAGTAGACACAGTCCCAGCAATGGTTATTCCTGTCAAGGGACTGCATTCTGAGGACTGTGTGTAGATGACCGTAGATTAATATTGGTGGCAATCAGTAAGACCTTGCTTAAAATAGTATTGCCAAACAACTTGTCAAGCTTTACCATAGCTCTTTACACAGTGTTACTGTATAGTGTTCTAACTTGAAGTTAATATTAAATGAATCTTAATGACTCGTTTGGTGTCTTCTCCACAGGGTTCTGCTCACGCTAACCAAACTGTAGGAGAAGAACCGATGGGATCTCTTTCCTCATCTCTTGAACCACAGTTGAACAGCTTTCTGACTTGGAAATCGTTCTAATTTTTCTGACAGGTATTTTAGTGGACATTTGTTTTTGGGAGAGTAGACACAGTCCCAGCAATGGTTATTCATGTCCGGGGACTGCATTCCTAGGACTATGTGTAGATGGCCGTAGAGTAAAATTGTTGGCAATCAGTAGGACCGTGCTTAAAATAGTATTGCCAAACAACTTGTCTAGCTTTACCATAGCTCTTTACACAGTGTTACTGTAATAGTGTTCTAACTTGAAGTTAATATTAAATGCATCTTAATGACTCGTTTGGTGTCTTCTCCACAGATTTCTACTCACCCTGACCAAACAGTGGGAGAAGAACCGATGGGATCACTATCCTCATCTCTTGAACAACAGGTGAACAGCTTTCTGACTTGGCAATCGTTCTAATTTTTCTGACAGGTATTTTAGTGGACATGTGTTTTTTGGAGAGTAGACACAGTCCCAGCAAGGGTTATTTCTGTCCGCGGACTGCATTCTGAGGACTATGTGTAGATGACTGTAAAGTAATATTGTTGGCATTCAGTAGGACCGTGCTTAAAATAGTATTGCCAAACAACTTGTCTAGCTTTACCATAGCTCTTTACACAGTGTTACTGTATATGAGTGTATATGTTCTAACTTGAAGTTAATATTAAATGAATCTTAATGACTCGTTTGGTGTCTTCTCTAAAGGTTTCTGCTCACCCTGACCAAACTGTAGGAGAAGAACCGATGGGATCAATATCCTCATCTCTTAAACCATAGGTGAACAACTTTCTGACTTGGAAATCGTTCTAAATTTTCTGACAGGTATTTTAGTCGACATGTGTTTTTGGGAGAGTAGACACAGTCCCAGCAATGGTTATTCCTGTCAAGGGACTGCATTCTGAGGACTGTGTGTAGATGACCGTAGATTAATATTGGTGGCAATCAGTAAGACCTTGCTTAAAATAGTATTGCCAAACAACTTGTCAAGCTTTACCATAGCTCTTTACACAGTGTTACTGTATAGTGTTCTAACTTGAAGTTAATATTAAATGAATCTTAATGACTCGTTTGGTGTCTTCTCCACAGGGTTCTGCTCACGCTAACCAAACTGTAGGAGAAGAACCGATGGGATCTCTTTCCTCATCTCTTGAACCACAGTTGAACAGCTTTCTGACTTGGAAATCGTTCTAATTTTTCTGACAGGTATTTTAGTGGACATTTGTTTTTGGGAGAGTAGACACAGTCCCAGCAATGGTTATTCATGTCCGGGGACTGCATTCCTAGGACTATGTGTAGATGGCCGTAGAGTAAAATTGTTGGCAATCAGTAGGACCGTGCTTAAAATAGTATTGCCAAACAACTTGTCTAGCTTTACCATAGCTCTTTACACAGTGTTGTAACTGAGGACTGTGTGTAGATGACCGTAGAGTAATATTGTTGGCAATCAGTAGGACCTTGCTTAAAATAGTATTGCCAAACAACTTGTCTAGCTTTACAATAGCTCTTTACACAGTGTTACTGTAATAGTGTTCTAACTTGAAGTTAATATTAAATGCATCTTAATGACTCGTTTGGTGTCTTCTCCACAGATTTCTACTCACCCTGACCAAACAGTAGGAGAAGAACCGATGGTATCACTATCCTCATCTCTTGAACAACAGGTGAACAGCTTTCTGACTTGGCAATCGTTCTAATTTTTCTGACAGGCAATCAGTGGACATGTGTTTTTTGGAGAGTAGACACAGTCCCAGCAATGGTTATTCCTGTCAAGGGACTGCATTCTGAGGACTGTGTGTAGATGACCGTAGATTAATATTGGTGGCAATCAGTAAGACCTTGCTTAAAATAGTATTGCCAAACAACTTGTCAAGCTTTACCATAGCTCTTTACACAGTGTTACTGTATAGTGTTCTAACTTGAAGTTAATATTAAATGAATCTTAATGACTCGTTTGGTGTCTTCTCCACAGGGTTCTGCTCACGCTAACCAAACTGTAGGAGAAGAACCGATGGGATCTCTTTCCTCATCTCTTGAACCACAGTTGAACAGCTTTCTGACTTGGAAATCGTTCTAATTTTTCTGACAGGTATTTTAGTGGACATTTGTTTTTGGGAGAGTAGACACAGTCCCAGCAATGGTTATTCATGTCCGGGGACTGCATTCCTAGGACTATGTGTAGATGGCCGTAGAGTAAAATTGTTGGCAATCAGTAGGACCGTGCTTAAAATAGTATTGCCAAACAACTTGTCTAGCTTTACCATAGCTCTTTACACAGTGTTACTGTAATAGTGTTCTAACTTGAAGTTAATATTAAATGCATCTTAATGACTCGTTTGGTGTCTTCTCCACAGATTTCTACTCACCCTGACCAAACAGTGGGAGAAGAACCGATGGGATCACTATCCTCATCTCTTGAACAACAGGTGAACAGCTTTCTGACTTGGCAATCGTTCTAATTTTTCTGACAGGTATTTTAGTGGACATGTGTTTTTTGGAGAGTAGACACAGTCCCAGCAAGGGTTATTTCTGTCCGCGGACTGCATTCTGAGGACTATGTGTAGATGACTGTAAAGTAATATTGTTGGCATTCAGTAGGACCGTGCTTAAAATAGTATTGCCAAACAACTTGTCTAGCTTTACCATAGCTCTTTACACAGTGTTACTGTATATGAGTGTATATGTTCTAACTTGAAGTTAATATTAAATGAATCTTAATGACTCGTTTGGTGTCTTCTCTAAAGGTTTCTGCTCACCCTGACCAAACTGTAGGAGAAGAACCGATGGGATCAATATCCTCATCTCTTAAACCATAGGTGAACAACTTTCTGACTTGGAAATCGTTCTAAATTTTCTGACAGGTATTTTAGTCGACATGTGTTTTTGGGAGAGTAGACACAGTCCCAGCAATGGTTATTCCTGTCAAGGGACTGCATTCTGAGGACTGTGTGTAGATGACCGTAGATTAATATTGGTGGCAATCAGTAAGACCTTGCTTAAAATAGTATTGCCAAACAACTTGTCAAGCTTTACCATAGCTCTTTACACAGTGTTACTGTATAGTGTTCTAACTTGAAGTTAATATTAAATGAATCTTAATGACTCGTTTGGTGTCTTCTCCACAGGGTTCTGCTCACGCTAACCAAACTGTAGGAGAAGAACCGATGGGATCTCTTTCCTCATCTCTTGAACCACAGTTGAACAGCTTTCTGACTTGGAAATCGTTCTAATTTTTCTGACAGGTATTTTAGTGGACATTTGTTTTTGGGAGAGTAGACACAGTCCCAGCAATGGTTATTCATGTCCGGGGACTGCATTCCTAGGACTATGTGTAGATGGCCGTAGAGTAAAATTGTTGGCAATCAGTAGGACCGTGCTTAAAATAGTATTGCCAAACAACTTGTCTAGCTTTACCATAGCTCTTTACACAGTGTTACTGTAATAGTGTTCTAACTTGAAGTTAATATTAAATGCATCTTAATGACTCGTTTGGTGTCTTCTCCACAGATTTCTACTCACCCTGACCAAACAGTGGGAGAAGAACCGATGGTATCACTATCCTCATCTCTTGAACAACAGGTGAACAGCTTTCTGACTTGGCAATCGTTCTAATTTTTCTGACAGGTATTTTAGTGGACATGTGTTTTTTGGAGAGTAGACACAGTCCCAGCAAGGGTTATTTCTGTCCGCGGACTGCATTCTGAGGACTATGTGTAGATGACTGTAAAGTAATATTGTTGGCATTCAGTAGGACCGTGCTTAAAATAGTATTGCCAAACAACTTGTCTAGCTTTACCATAGCTCTTTACACAGTGTTACTGTATATGAGTGTATATGTTCTAACTTGAAGTTAATATTAAATGAATCTTAATGACTCGTTTGGTGTCTTCTCTAAAGGTTTCTGCTCACCCTGACCAAACTGTAGGAGAAGAACCGATGGGATCAATATCCTCATCTCTTAAACCATAGGTGAACAACTTTCTGACTTGGAAATCGTTCTAAATTTTCTGACAGGTATTTTAGTCGACATGTGTTTTTGGGAGAGTAGACACAGTCCCAGCAATGGTTATTCCTGTCAAGGGACTGCATTCTGAGGACTGTGTGTAGATGACCGTAGATTAATATTGGTGGCAATCAGTAAGACCTTGCTTAAAATAGTATTGCCAAACAACTTGTCAAGCTTTACCATAGCTCTTTACACAGTGTTACTGTATAGTGTTCTAACTTGAAGTTAATATTAAATGAATCTTAATGACTCGTTTGGTGTCTTCTCCACAGGGTTCTGCTCACGCTAACCAAACTGTAGGAGAAGAACCGATGGGATCTCTTTCCTCATCTCTTGAACCACAGTTGAACAGCTTTCTGACTTGGAAATCGTTCTAATTTTTCTGACAGGTATTTTAGTGGACATTTGTTTTTGGGAGAGTAGACACAGTCCCAGCAATGGTTATTCATGTCCGGGGACTGCATTCCTAGGACTATGTGTAGATGGCCGTAGAGTAAAATTGTTGGCAATCAGTAGGACCGTGCTTAAAATAGTATTGCCAAACAACTTGTCTAGCTTTACCATAGCTCTTTACACAGTGTTGTAACTGAGGACTGTGTGTAGATGACCGTAGAGTAATATTGTTGGCAATCAGTAGGACCTTGCTTAAAATAGTATTGCCAAACAACTTGTCTAGCTTTACAATAGCTCTTTACACAGTGTTACTGTAATAGTGTTCTAACTTGAAGTTAATATTAAATGCATCTTAATGACTCGTTTGGTGTCTTCTCCACAGATTTCTACTCACCCTGACCAAACAGTAGGAGAAGAACCGATGGTATCACTATCCTCATCTCTTGAACAACAGGTGAACAGCTTTCTGACTTGGCAATCGTTCTAATTTTTCTGACAGGCAATCAGTGGACATGTGTTTTTTGGAGAGTAGACACAGTCCCAGCAATGGTTATTCCTGTCAAGGGACTGCATTCTGAGGACTGTGTGTAGATGACCGTAGATTAATATTGGTGGCAATCAGTAAGACCTTGCTTAAAATAGTATTGCCAAACAACTTGTCAAGCTTTACCATAGCTCTTTACACAGTGTTACTGTATAGTGTTCTAACTTGAAGTTAATATTAAATGAATCTTAATGACTCGTTTGGTGTCTTCTCCACAGGGTTCTGCTCACGCTAACCAAACTGTAGGAGAAGAACCGATGGGATCTCTTTCCTCATCTCTTGAACCACAGTTGAACAGCTTTCTGACTTGGAAATCGTTCTAATTTTTCTGACAGGTATTTTAGTGGACATTTGTTTTTGGGAGAGTAGACACAGTCCCAGCAATGGTTATTCATGTCCGGGGACTGCATTCCTAGGACTATGTGTAGATGGCCGTAGAGTAAAATTGTTGGCAATCAGTAGGACCGTGCTTAAAATAGTATTGCCAAACAACTTGTCTAGCTTTACCATAGCTCTTTACACAGTGTTACTGTAATAGTGTTCTAACTTGAAGTTAATATTAAATGCATCTTAATGACTCGTTTGGTGTCTTCTCCACAGATTTCTACTCACCCTGACCAAACAGTGGGAGAAGAACCGATGGGATCACTATCCTCATCTCTTGAACAACAGGTGAACAGCTTTCTGACTTGGCAATCGTTCTAATTTTTCTGACAGGTATTTTAGTGGACATGTGTTTTTTGGAGAGTAGACACAGTCCCAGCAAGGGTTATTTCTGTCCGCGGACTGCATTCTGAGGACTATGTGTAGATGACTGTAAAGTAATATTGTTGGCATTCAGTAGGACCGTGCTTAAAATAGTATTGCCAAACAACTTGTCTAGCTTTACCATAGCTCTTTACACAGTGTTACTGTATATGAGTGTATATGTTCTAACTTGAAGTTAATATTAAATGAATCTTAATGACTCGTTTGGTGTCTTCTCTAAAGGTTTCTGCTCACCCTGACCAAACTGTAGGAGAAGAACCGATGGGATCAATATCCTCATCTCTTAAACCATAGGTGAACAACTTTCTGACTTGGAAATCGTTCTAAATTTTCTGACAGGTATTTTAGTCGACATGTGTTTTTGGGAGAGTAGACACAGTCCCAGCAATGGTTATTCCTGTCAAGGGACTGCATTCTGAGGACTGTGTGTAGATGACCGTAGATTAATATTGGTGGCAATCAGTAAGACCTTGCTTAAAATAGTATTGCCAAACAACTTGTCAAGCTTTACCATAGCTCTTTACACAGTGTTACTGTATAGTGTTCTAACTTGAAGTTAATATTAAATGAATCTTAATGACTCGTTTGGTGTCTTCTCCACAGGGTTCTGCTCACGCTAACCAAACTGTAGGAGAAGAACCGATGGGATCTCTTTCCTCATCTCTTGAACCACAGTTGAACAGCTTTCTGACTTGGAAATCGTTCTAATTTTTCTGACAGGTATTTTAGTGGACATTTGTTTTTGGGAGAGTAGACACAGTCCCAGCAATGGTTATTCATGTCCGGGGACTGCATTCCTAGGACTATGTGTAGATGGCCGTAGAGTAAAATTGTTGGCAATCAGTAGGACCGTGCTTAAAATAGTATTGCCAAACAACTTGTCTAGCTTTACCATAGCTCTTTACACAGTGTTGTAACTGAGGACTGTGTGTAGATGACCGTAGAGTAATATTGTTGGCAATCAGTAGGACCTTGCTTAAAATAGTATTGCCAAACAACTTGTCTAGCTTTACAATAGCTCTTTACACAGTGTTACTGTAATAGTGTTCTAACTTGAAGTTAATATTAAATGCATCTTAATGACTCGTTTGGTGTCTTCTCCACAGATTTCTACTCACCCTGACCAAACAGTAGGAGAAGAACCGATGGTATCACTATCCTCATCTCTTGAACAACAGGTGAACAGCTTTCTGACTTGGCAATCGTTCTAATTTTTCTGACAGGCAATCAGTGGACATGTGTTTTTTGGAGAGTAGACACAGTCCCAGCAATGGTTATTCCTGTCAAGGGACTGCATTCTGAGGACTGTGTGTAGATGACCGTAGATTAATATTGGTGGCAATCAGTAAGACCTTGCTTAAAATAGTATTGCCAAACAACTTGTCAAGCTTTACCATAGCTCTTTACACAGTGTTACTGTATAGTGTTCTAACTTGAAGTTAATATTAAATGAATCTTAATGACTCGTTTGGTGTCTTCTCCACAGGGTTCTGCTCACGCTAACCAAACTGTAGGAGAAGAACCGATGGGATCTCTTTCCTCATCTCTTGAACCACAGTTGAACAGCTTTCTGACTTGGAAATCGTTCTAATTTTTCTGACAGGTATTTTAGTGGACATTTGTTTTTGGGAGAGTAGACACAGTCCCAGCAATGGTTATTCATGTCCGGGGACTGCATTCCTAGGACTATGTGTAGATGGCCGTAGAGTAAAATTGTTGGCAATCAGTAGGACCGTGCTTAAAATAGTATTGCCAAACAACTTGTCTAGCTTTACCATAGCTCTTTACACAGTGTTACTGTAATAGTGTTTTAACTTGAAGTTAATATTAAATGCATCTTAATGACTCGTTTGGTGTCTTCTCCACAGATTTCTACTCACCCTGACCAAACAGTGGGAGAAGAACCGATGGGATCACTATCCTCATCTCTTGAACAACAGGTGAACAGCTTTCTGACTTGGCAATCGTTCTAATTTTTCTGACAGGTATTTTAGTGGACATGTGTTTTTTGGAGAGTAGACACAGTCCCAGCAAGGGTTATTTCTGTCCGCGGACTGCATTCTGAGGACTATGTGTAGATGACTGTAAAGTAATATTGTTGGCATTCAGTAGGACCGTGCTTAAAATAGTATTGCCAAACAACTTGTCTAGCTTTACCATAGCTCTTTACACAGTGTTACTGTATATGAGTGTATATGTTCTAACTTGAAGTTAATATTAAATGAATCTTAATGACTCGTTTGGTGTCTTCTCTAAAGGTTTCTGCTCACCCTGACCAAACTGTAGGAGAAGAACCGATGGGATCAATATCCTCATCTCTTAAACCATAGGTGAACAACTTTCTGACTTGGAAATCGTTCTAAATTTTCTGACAGGTATTTTAGTCGACATGTGTTTTTGGGAGAGTAGACACAGTCCCAGCAATGGTTATTCCTGTCAAGGGACTGCATTCTGAGGACTGTGTGTAGATGACCGTAGATTAATATTGGTGGCAATCAGTAAGACCTTGCTTAAAATAGTATTGCCAAACAACTTGTCAAGCTTTACCATAGCTCTTTACACAGTGTTACTGTATAGTGTTCTAACTTGAAGTTAATATTAAATGAATCTTAATGACTCGTTTGGTGTCTTCTCCACAGGGTTCTGCTCACGCTAACCAAACTGTAGGAGAAGAACCGATGGGATCTCTTTCCTCATCTCTTGAACCACAGTTGAACAGCTTTCTGACTTGGAAATCGTTCTAATTTTTCTGACAGGTATTTTAGTGGACATTTGTTTTTGGGAGAGTAGACACAGTCCCAGCAATGGTTATTCATGTCCGGGGACTGCATTCCTAGGACTATGTGTAGATGGCCGTAGAGTAAAATTGTTGGCAATCAGTAGGACCGTGCTTAAAATAGTATTGCCAAACAACTTGTCTAGCTTTACCATAGCTCTTTACACAGTGTTGTAACTGAGGACTGTGTGTAGATGACCGTAGAGTAATATTGTTGGCAATCAGTAGGACCTTGCTTAAAATAGTATTGCCAAACAACTTGTCTAGCTTTACAATAGCTCTTTACACAGTGTTACTGTAATAGTGTTCTAACTTGAAGTTAATATTAAATGCATCTTAATGACTCGTTTGGTGTCTTCTCCACAGATTTCTACTCACCCTGACCAAACAGTAGGAGAAGAACCGATGGTATCACTATCCTCATCTCTTGAACAACAGGTGAACAGCTTTCTGACTTGGCAATCGTTCTAATTTTTCTGACAGGCAATCAGTGGACATGTGTTTTTTGGAGAGTAGACACAGTCCCAGCAATGGTTATTCCTGTCAAGGGACTGCATTCTGAGGACTGTGTGTAGATGACCGTAGATTAATATTGGTGGCAATCAGTAAGACCTTGCTTAAAATAGTATTGCCAAACAACTTGTCAAGCTTTACCATAGCTCTTTACACAGTGTTACTGTATAGTGTTCTAACTTGAAGTTAATATTAAATGAATCTTAATGACTCGTTTGGTGTCTTCTCCACAGGGTTCTGCTCACGCTAACCAAACTGTAGGAGAAGAACCGATGGGATCTCTTTCCTCATCTCTTGAACCACAGTTGAACAGCTTTCTGACTTGGAAATCGTTCTAATTTTTCTGACAGGTATTTTA
>JBBPBX010076903.1:0-16997 GCA_038048925.1 Garcialebias charrua
CGTGCGCTCCCCTTGGTCATCAAAGCCGCTCCTCATATTAACACCCAGGTACATAAAATCCCCATACACCGCCGCAGAACAAGTACAAATTAAGACTGATCTTGTGCCAAACACCATCGGAGCAATTGATTATTATATCCATCCATCCATCCATCTTCTTCCGCTTATCCGGGGTCGGGTCGCGGGGGTAGCAGCCTAAGTAGGGAGGCCCAGACTTCCCTCTCCCCAGCCACTTGGAGCAGTTCCTCCGGGGGAATCCCAAGGCGTTCCCAGGCCAGCCGAGAAACATAGTCCCTCCAGCGCGTCCTGGGTCTTCCTCTGGGTCTCCTCCCGGTGGGACGTGCCCGGAACACCTCACCAGGGAGGCGTCCAGGAGGCATCCTAACCAGATGCCCGAGCCACCTCAACTGGCTCCTCTCGATGTGGAGAAGCAGCGGCTCTACTCCGAGTCCCTCCCGGATGACTGAGCTTCTCACCCTATCTCTAAGGGAGAGTCCAGCCACCCTGCGGAGAAAACTCATTTCAGCCGCTTGTATCCGAGATCTTGTTCTTTCGGTCATAACCCAAAGCTCATGACCATAGATGAGGGTGGGAACGTAGATCGATCGGTAAATTGAGAGCTTTGCCTTTTGACTCAGCTCTCTCTTCACCACGACAGACCGGTACAGCGCCCGCTTCACTGCGGACGCTGCACCTATCCGCCTATCGATCTCACGCTCCAGTTTTCCCTCATTCGTGAACAAGATCCCGAGATACTTAAACTCCTCCACTTGGGGCAGGACCTCCTCCCCGACCCGGAGAGGGCATGCTACCCTTTTCCGGCTCAAGACCATGGCCTCGGATTTGGAGGAACTGATCCTCATCCCGGCCGCATCACACTCGGCTGCAAACCGCTCCAGTGAAAGTTGTAAATCACGAACTGATGAAGCCAGTAGGACCACATCATCTGCAAAAAACAGAGAAGCGATTCTAAGGTCACCAAAACGGATCCTCTCAACACCTTGGCTGCGCCTAGAAATTCTGTCCATAAAAGTTATGAACAGAATCGGTGACAAAGGGCAACCTTGGCGGAGTCCAACTCTCACCGGAAACGAGCCTGACTTACTGCCGGCAATGCGGACCAAGCTCTGACACCGGTCGTACAGGGACCTAACAGCCCTTATCAAAGGGCCTGGTACCCCATACTCCCGGAGTACCCCCCACAGAACCCCCCGAGGGACGCGGTCGAATGCCTTCTCCAAGTCCACAAAGCACATGTAAACTGGTTGGGCAAACTCCCACGCACCCTCCAGGACCCTGCTGAGGGTGTAGAGCTGGTCCAGTGTTCCACGACCAGGACGAAAACCACACTGCTCCTCCTGAATCCGAGGTTCGACTATCCGACGGACCCTCCTCTCATTAACCCCTGAATAGACCTTACCAGGGAGGCTTAAAGATGAAGATGTACCAGTGGAAGAGTCTGCGTGAGGTTAATGATGTCCAGTTAACCAGTGAATACAGGGTGCAGTGGTGGGTACGATAATCACAACCAGTTATGAATCTTAGTGCACCATGATAGACCACATCCAACATCCGCAGGGTGCTTGTAGGAGCATTCATGTAGAGAATGTCACCGTAATCAATGGAGGGAAGGAAAGTCACAGATACAAGGCGTTTCCTAACATTCAGTGTTAGACATGATCTGTTTCTGAAAAAGAAACCCAGTTTAACTTTCAGTTTCTTCACTAGGTTTTCCACGTGGAGTTTAAAAGAGAGATGTGAATCGATCAGGATACCCAGATATTTATAGGAATCAACAAACTCAATAGGGACACCATTTGAAGATAAAATCAGAGGAGGATCTGCTGGAACCGCCTTCCTATTTGAAAAAAACATCCCTTTTGTTTTATCAGCATTTAGGACAAGTTTGAGACGGAACAAATCTGACTGGATGATGTCAAAAGCGGATTGTAGTAACTGGAAAGCCTTAGCTACTGTTTTAGCTCGGCAATAAACAACTGTATCATCAGCATAGAAATGTAAGGATGCATCAGGGATGCAGTGACCTACATTAGCTATGTAGATTGTAAAGAGAGTTGGTCCTAAAACTGAGCCTTGTGGTACACCATTTTTAACTGTTAAATAGCTGGAAGAAGCACCGTTATGTTGAGCACCAAAGGTGGGCGAATGAACGCTAGGGAGCGCTAAAGCGCTATTCCGCTTACAGTGGACCTAAACTTTTTGTCAGCGTTTTTGTGAATTGACTAACTTTTATAATTCATAAGCGGATTTGTGCTATTTTTATTTAAAATGCAGTACCGCTAATAACTAATTATCTATCAGTAAAAACCAATAAACTTATTTACAAGCTCTATGCTGCTTGTTTTACCTTTTTCCCCACCGTAAACAGCAGAGAGGAGGAAGGGTTGGAGGGGGGAGGGAGGGTTGGAGGGGGGAGGGAGCAGAGGGGGGGATCTACCATGTAGGTAAATGCCTGGGGATCCCATCAGCATGAGGCCCCGGCCCCGCCGCGCCCCGGCCAGTCACCTAATTCCTAACATTGATCCTGCTTGTTAATCTACATTTAACATAAAAATAATTATAGTTACGATGAAAACAATCATTAAATAAGCAATTTAAAAAACGGTTGATTTCATTATCCCCCTACTAAAAATGGACTATTCCATCTCGACAGCTTCCGGGTTAGAGGTGAACTCAGGGGCTAATTCCGTGGCTAGCTGTTTGTGCTGGGTACTTGGACAAATCCTTAGAAAACGCCGCTGTTTCAAGCCAAATTAACGCGGCCGGAGGATTCTATTTTGTGTTCTGTGTACACCACGCGACGGTGAGTCGTTATTTTTATGTATTTTAATTACTTTTCATTAAATCTGTTGAGTACCTATAGACGCTAACTGTGTCTGCCGGTTGGTTGTGGGTTACTAATGGAAATCCTTAGAAAACCCAGCTGTTTCAAGCCAAATTAACGTGGCCGGAGGATTTTATTGTGCGTTTTGTGTCGACCATTCGACGGCGAGTCGTTAGTTTTATGTATTTGGGTTACTTTCATGTATAAATGCCGTGGCGACACACCCGTGTATTTGAGATTTAAACGTGGTTTTAGGGATTAAAAGATCATTCTATTTTTTGTTAATTTCGTGGCCGAATAGAATATATGTACGTAAAGTATTAAATAAATCCTTTGATTTTTGTAATTTCATCCTTTTAGGATCATTTTTGTTACATTTGGCAGTGTAGTGCAAATATTGATAACGCTGCCGGCTATATATAAAAAATATATATATATAATATAGAAAATATATAAATAGCGGATTGGATTAGCTTCCCCTAATTTTCATAAGACATTTGTGCTTTTGAAATTGTGGACCTAAAAAAATTAATAAGCGTTTTAGAAATTGTGGAACTAATTTTTTAATTAGCGGTGCCCAGCTGTGTTGAACACATTGCCTCCGATTGGAAAGATAGTTAGAAAACCAACCGATGGTGTGATCAGAGAAACCGATTTCTGAGAGCTTATGACACAGGATGTTATGATCCACAGTGTCAAAAGCTTTAGACAGGTCTAAGAAAAGTGCAGCACAATAGTCCTTAGCATCCAATGCTTCAACAACATCATTCAGAACCTTCAGAGAAGCAGTTGTTGTGCTGTGTTTTTTCCTGAAACCAGATTGATGGAGAGGTAAGATGTTAAATGAGTCCAGATAATTTTTGATCTGAGAGTTTATCAGTTTTTCTTGAACCTTGGCTAAGATGCAGAGTTTAGAGATCGGTCGATAATTGTTCAGTGAGGTGGGGTCACCTCCCTTCAGCAAAGGAAGAACAAAGGCTGTTTTCCAAGCATCCGGAATGGTGTTTTGGCTTATGGACAGATTAAAGATGTGGGTCACAGGGACTGTGATGATATGAGCAGCCAGCCTTAAGAAATAAGGTGGAAGTTCATCTGGACCTGCAGATTTTTTAGGATCAAGATCATTTAACAGTTTATTTACCTCACTGACTGAGAATGGAGAAAAAGAGAAGGTGTGATTAACAGATGGTTGGCTTGTAGGAGGGATTTGATTTGTTGAAGTTTGATTATTAGATAAAGTGGCCGATTTTCCGTTTGTAACTGTATCAAATAAAGAACTAGAAGCAACAAAATGTTTATTGAAACAGTTCAGGATCTCGTGCTTATTTGACACAGGAACAGAGTCAACAAGAAATTGTGATGGGAGGTCAGATGATTGGGGGGTGCCTGAGAGAGATTTAATGGTTTTCCAGAATTTTTTAGGATCGTTTAGATTTTTGGAGGTCTGAGATAAGAAGTAGTTACGTTTTGCAGCTTTAATGGCAGTTGTGCATTTATTCCTTAGCTGCCGAAATTTCAACCAATCAGTGTCTGAGTGTGATTTTCTTGCTGCTGCCCAAAGATGATCTCTCCAGTGCAGGAGATCAGCTAGTTCAGGAGTAAACCAGGGGCTGTCACGGCCCTTTATCCTGAACTGCCGGAAAGGAGCGTGTTTGTTTACAAAGTAAATGAAACTACCACGAAAATAGTTCCAAGCGGTGTTCACGTCATTGATTTGTAGGATATGTTGCCAATCAAAGTGGGATAGATCCCAAAGGAATGACTGTTCACAGAAACGTTTCAAATCCCTTTTTTGGATTATTCTGGGCTTAGCAGGTGGAAGTTTAGTAGATCTAAGAGCTGCTATTACGGAATGATCACTCAAAACGTTAGCAAATACACCTATACCAGGAAATTTGTGAGGTGCATTTGTGAAAAACAGATCTAAGGTGGAAGATTTTTCGGGACATTTTAAGTTTGGTCTGGTGGGAGAATCGATAAGTTGTGTTAGATTGAGAGATAGGCAACATTCCCTGAATTTATCACAGAGGGGGGTCGACTTATTCCAGTCAATGTTGAAATCTCCTGCCATAACAATCTCATTGGCCCTCATTCATGAAACTGTTCGTATTCTAATCCTACGTTTCTCCTACTTTTGTTCTTACGAAGCGTTCGTAAGAACATGCCACGTCAGATCCAACAAACTCTTCTATGATGAGGAAACGTGTGTAAATGGCTGCGTAAACATGATGAATCCCACCTGTTCTAATCAGCTGCGCGTGCCCGCGGAAATGTCATTTACATAAATTCCACCCCTCAAAACACCATATAAGGATCTAGTTTCCTGCCTCTGACAGCAGGAAGTGTCCATTCATTCAAACTCAAGAAGTAAAAAGAAGAACTTTACGCTCTGAGTTCTGCTCAGAACGGCTGGAGGTGGTCGCGCACTGCTACCCCCCCCTCCCGCTCCCCCCCCGCAAGTGTCGGATGTGTTCTTGAACAGAAGCATTTTATATATGACGAGTAGGGATGAGGACATGTTGTTTAAAGTGTCTCGAAACTACAGTTCACTTCATATTAATATGGTGCATGTTCTCCCGTGGGTCATACTGTATCAGACATCAAGAATAAATGGTTTGATCTGAAAATGGCTTCAGAAAAACGTCTCGCCGCAGCACGGACAGCAGGTGGTCAGGAGGTGGTCAAGGAATGTTGTGCCGACATGACAGCAGGAGGAGGTGCTCGCGCCGTGAGTGGCACGGGTTGGAGGTGGTCGCGCTGAGCGATGCACGGGTTGGAGGTGGTCGCGCTGAGCGTGGCACGGCTGGAGGTGGTCGCGCTGAGCGATGCACGGGTTGGAGGTGGTCGCGCTGAGCGTGGCACGGCTGGAGGTGGTCGCGCTGAGCGTGGCACGGCTGGAGGTGGTCGCGCTGAGCGTGGCACGGCTGGAGGTGGTCGCGCTGAGCGTGGCACGGCTGGAGGTGGTCGCGCTGAGCGTGGCACGGCTGGAGGTGGTCGCGCCGAGGGTGGCGCATGGCGTGGTGGTGCGTGATTTTTATTAACCCCGGGGCACGGGCGCCCACGCGCAGGTGGCGCGGTGGTGGACGAGGGGCGGGGGTGCGGGGGGGGGGGTTTGAAGCCGCTTCATTTTAATTTAACCAATATGTGTCGTTGCATTTAATTGTTTTTATGCTCTAAATATTCTCTAAATAACGAAATATGAGGTTATTAGTGGAGAAAAGGCCAGCAGACTACTGTTCGTAAAATATACGACAGGTCCGGACCACACGTAGATTTTGTTCGTATCTGAAAAAAATCCTAGGATACGAAAATATTGTTGGATGCCACAAATGATCCTAAATCACTCGTAAGCACAGTTTAAGCACAAATCTGTGCGTACGAACGGTTCATGAATGAGGCCCATTGTGTTTTAAATTTCCTATGAATTCAGTCAGGGAGGATAGAGCTTCAGGTGTTGCGGAGGGGGGACGATAACAACCTACAACAGTTAAGGGCTGACCTCCTTTCAAACTGATGTTCACAGCTAAAGCCTCAAACTGGTTTGCGATTGTTTTTTTAGACGCAATCGTGGCAGCCAAAGAGTCTCTGATGTAAATAGCGACTCCACCTCCCTTTTTATTACGATCACAACGATAGATCTTAAATTCATTGATTGCCAAGTCATTTTTCGAAACAGATTTTTTGAGCCAAGTTTCAGAGATAACGATCACATCTGCCCCAGAAGAAGTGATTAGGATTTTCAGTTCATCAAGTTTTTTTAGAAGGCTACGAGCGTTTACATGCAGAAAACGGAGACCAGAAATATTTTTAAACTCATTAGGTGTACAGTAGTTAGTAATTGGCCCTGGGTTGGGCTGAATCCCTGAGATCATTAACAACAATAATATCAGACATTTACCTGACTTCTTTGTCACTGATGTGTAATTACAGGAGTTAACAGTGTGACATTTTGCCCCCATAATTGAACCATGTGAAACATTAATGAAGACACGATCATTCAGAACCCAAAAACAATGAAAGCTGCAGTGATGGACAGTCCCTGATGTGTTGATAAGATTCAGTGATTCCAGGTAGTCTGAGAACTGAAAATAATGACAGTAATATGAATGATGCAGAAAAGTCTCAGACCATAAAGCGTCACAAATTAGGTGGTCAAACAATTCCGTTGTGGAGAAATTTGTGGAGGAATGTGGGGGGATCCAGCCTCCTTGAGAATATGAATGGATGTGGCCATGGTGAACACAAGCTGGATCCAGAATCAACGGAAAGAAACAAACAATATGTAGCAAACAGCAGAGTGAGCTGCCAGAAAGGCCTCCTGAGGTTAAGGGCATGGTTGAAGCCTGTTTCAAGTCAATAAAGGGAAGGGACAACAGCGTGAACAGCACCAACAACGCAGCTCCTGATACGCAGCGATACACGTCACACTCTGCTCGTCTGATCCAGAAACAGCTCACAACAGTGTGAAACAGGCACCAATGATGATCCAGTTCCTCCGCGCTTCACTCTCTGCTCGTCTGATCCAGAAACAGCTCACAACAGTGTGAAACAGCACCAATGATGATCCTCCGCGCTTCACTCTCTGCTCGTCTGATCCACAAACAGCTCACAACAGTGTGAAACAGCACCAATGATGATCCTCCGCGCTTCACTCTCTGCTCGTCTGATCCACAAACAGCTCACAACAGTGTGAAACAGCACCAATGATGATCCTCCGCGCTTCACTCTCTGCTCGTCTGATCAACAAACAGCTCACAGCAGTATGAAATAGGCACCGAAACAATGATGATCCTGATCTTCTGCGCCTCACATCACGTCACGCTGCTTCACGACCTCTCTGCTGTCTGAGCCAGTTGGATGTTTTCAATGAAAATGACTGTTTTCTCCAAATGAGGCTCTTTAAACAGTTATCTACATCAGGTAAGATATTTATTATGTGGCTGTTTCCTTATCAGCCCAAAAAAGCCACCTCCAAGAATAAAAATGAAAAAAGAATGAAAAAACAGCAAGTCTCAATGGAGGAGGTGAAGCTTCAGCTTCAAATTGATCCTCAGCTCCGTTCAGTCCTGCTCCCATCCAGATCAGGCACTTCAAAGCAGCCGCGTGCAGCCGCACGTCTCTCAGCTGAGCACAGAGCGCGGCTCCCACCGTGATACCACGGAGATGTACAGACCCTCCTCTTTGGGTAACGGGTCACAGTTGAGAACGGCTTTAATGCAAACAAAGTCCCCCACAGCCAACTCGGTTTTTGTTCTGGTCCAGGTTCGGCCAGGTACACCCCCCCCCAAACCACGAGGTCATTCAAACAAAAGGCAGCAGAAAAAATCAGTGAAATTCCTTCCGTGCGATTCTTGTTTGAAACCAGGTAAAACCACAGTTCAGAAAGGGTCCAAAAAGCGAGGAGGGGGAAAAAAACAAAACACCGAGGCTACGTGGGGTAGTCTCCCAGCTCGACGACTCACCTGGCCGGCAGGAAGCGCCCAGAGTGACCGGTGGTTGCAACAGCCGGTCCAGGACCGAAATAAAAAAATTGTACGGTCCCGTGCGGCTCCCTGAGTCACTAACACCGTAATTCGGTAGGAAGATGGACCAAACTTTAGTCCAATTCGAAAAACGGGTCAGTTTGATGTTAAAAGACTCAGAGAGCCAGAGGGAAAAGCGTCCATCAGCTCCGCCGGAACCGGAAGTAACCATTGCAATTAATTAGAAATAAACAAAAAAACAACGTGAAAAATACACAGCCAGTAGACTGTGCTGTAACTGCTGCTCCGCCTCCACGCATGAGGGTCAACCCGGAAATTCCACAGATGTTACGTCACATGGGAACTATGTATTCATGGTCACCCACCTCTGTTGTAGAATGGCTATTCTTACTGATATAGTTGTTTTTGGAAGGTATAATAATCCAGGATGCTGTTTTCATGAACAAAGCTAAGAAAATTTTAAAACCTCCCTTTTTTATTAGAAATGAACCAAACTTCTCTTATCCATAAACACAAAGTGATGAAATGATAGTCCAGAGTTTTATCATTTATGCTTTGCTTTAATTAAGGATTTGCAGGGGAAAAGCATTATCAGCACAATTCAAAATGATTACATTAAATATTCGGCAAACTGGATAATAAAGAGCACATTCAGGGCTTAGGAGAACTTCCTGTTGGCTGACTTTGGTGTTCTAAGGACTGGGAAACCACTAAGATAGGAATTTCCTAGCTCCGGTGAGCTGAGCTAGGGAATCTCGAGTCATTGAGCATTGAATGGTCCACTGAGAGGGAATCCACCTTACATCGTAGGGACAGCCATGCCCTTGGAGCCCCAGGAGCATGTTAAGACCCTTAAATCTCCCCAAAGTTCTTTATTCAACCACCAAGACCTTTCTCCCATCAGCTAAAATCAATCTCAATAACACTCAGTTGATGAAATGACTTTTGAACAAAAGGAACCAGGATGGTACTCTCCTCAATCTACCTGCCTTACTTGTTGATAGGATAAACACTATTATCGTGTAATACACGATAATAGTGTTTATAAAAAATAGTGTTAAAAAAATTATACACAATGTGTATAATTTTTTATTTAGAGCTATATCAGGATGTCGCTTACCATTTCAGTCTGAGGACCTCTTTGGCTAGGTAAGTGCAAGCTTCCTTCCAGAGCCCTGGAAGAAATCACCCTTTGGCTTCAAGAGCAGTCTGATTCAGGAAGATGTGGTCTGACAATCAGACCAGGCTGAAGTGAAAAGAAAAAACTCCTATCTTGAAAAAGAAAAGCTTTTCTTTGGCTGTCCTAAACTCCCCGGTGGCTTCTCAAGGCCAAATTAATATTGCTCCATTCACATCGACTCTCTAGTCTGCTTCAGCCCCACTTGAAGCTGTAGTAACACTTATGTAGGGTGTCAACTGGCTAAAACCAGTCTGGGCGAGTTCAACTGCATCATTTTACCCCTTTGCTCCCTGGTGTAACATCCTGATTGGTTATCCCTACTCATACGGGTCTCTATGTATCATTTCACAATAAAGCTGTCATGGTGTGGCCCCCTGATTGGCCCTCTGTTTTGTCATACGAGACTGTTTCCTAGTTTTCGGAAAGTCCCTAATTCTCAGAATTTGAGTAGACATCCTGTTCTTTTCGGAAAGTCCCTGTCTCTCAAAATTTGAGGAGACATTCTGTTCTTCTCAGAAAATCCCTATCTCTCAGAATTTGAGGAGACATTATGTTTGTTTGTAACCATTCTGGTTCCTGCTCAGCTGTTCATGTCAGCCATTCCACCCTCTCTTTGTAACACATACAATTTTACACCTTATAAATCAAACATCACACATTTTCCTTTTATCATAGTATCATACTATTTCTAGATTACATGCATTTTATAATCACACTTCGAGTTTAGCTTTTATTCATACTCTAATAAAAGTATTAACTGAGTCATACATTTCACATACACACAAATGAGGGTGTAGCTGATACATTTAAGCAGAACATGAGCCTCCTGACTCATTAATTATGAGGCGCAGATTTCTATTGACCATGTAATATGAGCTTCTAGTTATTTATCATGAGCAACTTTACCCTATATCCTCAGATAGCAGGTCAACAGTAGGCCGAGTCCAACCAATTTGTGACTATTTGACATCCCCTCCTTCGAATTGGACATTGCCCTCATCAAGCCTCCAGCCAGTCATCTTCTGTTGTATCTACACTCAACACTTCTTCGTAATCCAGGTCAATCACCCCTTTGCGCTGTGACACAGGATCTTGAGTATCACGGGGTCCAGGGCTTTTGTTCTTTTCGTCAGAAATGTTCCAAGCATCCAACATAGACATTTCACTCAGGTCGATGTCCTGTGTACTGTCTGGTTGAGTTGCAGGCATCTTTTGGTCCTGTACCTCAACGGGAGATTTGTTCCTCTCGGGCCTAGGCGGAGCTTGATTTATAACCTCTTTCTCGTTTTGAGCCAATCCATGCAAAATGCCATTGGTCTCGGTAGATCCAACAGGAGTAATGGGTTCAATGATACACCATTCAGATGACACGTGGGCTTGCTCATCACCGTTTACCTAAAATATGTTAACAGATTATTACTTTGAACCTAGATTTTAATGGATTTACATTTTAACTCTATTTTTCCTTCTCCAGCAGCCTGAGAAGACAGAGTTTGTGGAAAAGGGGTGGTAAGTCTGGCAGATCCCACAACCTTTTGCAGAACACATGAGATAACTTTCAATAAACTAGAACTCTGCCAAAATACATATAGCATCTGTAGTTTACATCACTGATACTGTGGTTATTGATTAGATCGGATCAGATTTCATGTGTACGGTGGTCACCAAAACTGGCTCACTGTGACTTCACTAAGAACACCACTACTGAAATAACAAGCAGCCCTGCTCCAAGAACTTTCAAGGTGCTTAACAACAGCACAACTGAAACAACGGCACTAAATGAAAGAAAGAACAAAGGACTTTCAAAGAACTGTCAGTCAAGCAAAGGACTGTCAAATACCTTGTCAAAGAAATGTCAAAAACTGCCGGCAACAAGAAAAAGCCATAATATGAGGTCGGGATTGGGGGGGTCCTAGACTCAAGGTAGCAACACCCAATACAGCCTTGCAGGATGCTAGAACTTGCACATGCTGAGTAAGGTCTCCAAAGAGGGAGCGAGAACATGGTCCAACTGTCTGAAATCACCAACGTCAGCAGTCCAGCGGAGGTATAAACCCCACAATGATCTGTGATGATCTTTCCATGACCTTAGTGTCATGATCAAAACTACAGTTTGCTCTGATAAAAACATTGTTAAATGAAACACATAAGCACATTTTAAGATGTGCTAAAGCATGTCACATGATTCTTAATGTAACACTGATGTTGGGGGTCTGCTTGTTTACTTGTCCCTGTTCCAAAAGACTGTAATGGAAACCGACTCACCTGGTATGAAGATGAATAATGCTCACCACCCCGAATACTAAATTAGGATAGATTTTCATATTTTTACATGTTAGATTTATGTCCCCATGGACATTCATACATGCGAGTAACCAGTAATGTTTTATAAAGTAGAACAAATGATGTCATTTGCCTTGAAGGAGTGCATTATGGGAAATCTGGTTTGCTACAAGGGATGGAATTTGATAAATGGTTAAATTATTAAGGAAATAAGATGAGAACTTGTTTTACATTAATCCTTGTGATTTTGGAACCCTGATTTGATGTTGGCAGTAGGCCTGTTGTTATAAATACGTTATTTTATAGTCCAGAAACTAATACTCAGACTGTAGGGTAGTAAAATTAGACACACGTTAGCTATTTGACTACCAAATTGAAACAGGGTAGAAAAACTGTTTCAAAAGGGGGAGGTTGAAAACTGTTCCTAGTGAAGCAAACATGAGGATGTTACCAGATTGTGTCTTTAAACACGTACGGTGCCACCCAGATGTAAAGGATTTTTAGGAGGTCAATATTAATATTGACCTCTTTACCTTAATTTATTTACTTATTCAGATTGAATAGTAATTTCGCGGATTCTTTTCTTTTTCCGTTTACCCAATATTTCTGTGATCTTTATGATGGATAAGTAAAACAGAAACCATAGAGTGACAATGGAAACGTTAACTTAGTTTGGTGTGCCAAAGACACTACCATTTATTTAAAATAAATCAACTAAATAAACACCATTACACTTGATTGACATGATTTCACTTTCTTGCAATTTAATACGTCAGCACATTTAAATTGTAACAGACATAAATACAGGATGTCATTATACTTAGTCTGTGGCTCAGTCTTAGCTTAAAAATAGTTACCAGCTTAGAAATGGAGATGGAGAAATTTAAGAAGGAGAGGTTAAAGGAGGAAGTTATTTATCTTGAGTGTAACCAGAAATGACACTTTCCATCCGACTTCTGCTAAACCCCAGGTACGTTTGTAAACAGCTCTTTACCTTTTGACGACAGCCCGGTAAGAGAAGACCTTGTAGCTTTTCAGATGCACGGGGTCCTTGCGGGGCCAGTACATCTGAGCTGGTTATTACGTTTACCTTCCAACGTCTCCTGGTTTCGCGTTGGTCATCAGAAAATGCATCAGCTCCTGGCCTCTGGCTCAAGATAACTTATTCCAGGAAGGAATAAACAAAGTTTTGAGCTTACGCTCGGTTCGAAGTGGACTCATAACAACATGTTATTAGTCCTTAACTGAATGATGTGCCCTTAGCGTTTGACTGACGTTCATTCAGTTCTTTGGGAAGACCTCATCCTGAGGCTTACACCAGCAGACTTCCTCAGTTCCAGCAAAAGCTTAGAACTTAGTAGAAGATCTGAGAAAGAGAGGACTTGTCCCTTTCCCATTGGTCCAAAACGAACCAGTCGAGCAGTTCACTTGTTATCACGATTCAAGGTGAAATTCAGAGCAGAGTGAAATTGTTTAGGAAAAGTATCTGAGTGAGAAGACTTTCAGACGCTAGTTAGAGTTTTAGCTGAAACTCAACAAAAACAACTTCTGTGTCAGTCAGTTTGACATTTTATCTGAACTTTGACACCCTTTCATTTGATCAAGTAACACAGTCATGCTTCACATTTAAAGAATAACATAGCATATAACATATATCATCAAAATGACAAAATGTTATTCTTTTGATTGCATTAGAATAAAATTAAAGAAGCCAATAGTCTCTTTTGGTGACTATGTCTCAGATTACAACTAATGGAATAATTTGTATTAAATGTCTTGCTTTACTGAGGGGTCAGTAAAGGTCATCTCTGGAACAGTTCAAAAATACACAGGTGTATCAGAGCGGGCACGGTCATGCCCACTACATCTCCCCCCTTTTGGAAGTCATCGCCAGTCCTTGGGGATGAGGTCCAACACGAAAGGAAACCTTGAACTGTCTCTGATCTTGAAGTAATCCAGCAAGTGGAAAAGAAAAATCAAAAATTATAATCCCATAAAGTTTTTGGAAATTCCATACTGTTCGTAGGTAATCCCATTGCGGTAAGCTTTTAATCCTTTGGAAAACAAAGTCTTATAATCCACAGCGGTAATTCCACAGCAGTAATTCCATATCGATTAGAGTTGGTGATTTCGTCAGCAACAATTGTTTTTATAATCAGCATGTAGAGGGGATCCCTCGATTGACGCAGAGGAGGCGACCCTTGGATGAAGGTTGAAGACCAAGCGTTGGAGCTGCAGGTCCCCACATCAAAGGTTGTTGGCTGGTTGGCTTCCAGTCAGTGCCACTCTGGTTCTATGTGTCATGCAATTATGTGGTTTTTAGGTGGGCTTATGATTGGGATTTTACATTAGGCCCTACCTATATGCACCTGGTGTGTAAGCTATCATGATTTAGATCAGCTACAATTACCAATTAAGGGGTGGATCAATTCTGTAAAATTAGAAATAGGGATCTATACCTATAAAATTTTGGAGGGCTTCTGTAACGAAGGCCTCTAATTCCAAACTATTCCTCCATTCATTACTTAGTTTAGGTTAAACTAAAATAGAAAAATGAAATATAGTTTGATCTAAATGTCTGTTGTCTTTTAGACGAACGACGTAGGATTTGGTATTCCTAATAAATTTTGAAGTCTATGGCGAGACTCATCAAAATGAATAGATAATCTAGAATAGAAACGATCGAATCGGTTCAATTTAGAAATTGTGAGACCAGTGTAGTTTATGGTACCTTGAGTAGCTTTAAACTACATTGACTCTTCAACGATTGAGATTTAACAAAACGAACTGTATGTTGGCATAGTTAAATCCATATCATTCATTAACCAATGTTAATACAAAACCTTTTTGGCTGGGAGTGTTCAGAACCAAAACAATATCTCAACTAATGACAACAGTAATGACTAAACAACAAGGAAACAACGTTTCACTGCTTCGACACACTCTTGTCGTCAGATTCCAAAGTGCAACACACAAGAAAAACAGGTCTCAACTTTATGACCGAGTCAAATTAAATCTCGTGGATTTAAACGGTTGTTAAGGTTAGTTTTTGTTGTGGGTGTTAGACTTAGCGTTTCTAAGTTCAAGTTGGACAATGCGACTTATAGGGTGGAAAATACGGTAGTTTAAACCTGATTAGTTTATTTACTAACTTGTGTTTGGGCGACCTTATTATCCCATGAAGTCGGTGAGTTTGTGAGATCTTTGTCTTTTGTGGAGTCATTGAACGCCTTGTAAGGTTTGATCTGATTTCGATGTACCCATTTAGCAATTGGCTCTTTGCGGCCTTTGCTGATTTTGATTTCGTAGACGACTGAGGACACTTTGTCTGTTATCAGATGAGGTCCAGTCCACCTGGGCATCAGTTTGCGGGCGAGAGTTCCGGTCTCGGACCCTCCTTTCCCGGTTGCTGGGGCGAACGTATAGTACCAGACTCTGTCTCCCACTTGGAGTTCATTATGAGAGGCCTTCTGGTCATAGTACGCCTTGCGTCCTTCAGCGGACCTTTCCAGGTTTTTCTGGGCGAAAGCAAAAGTGTTTCTGAGGTGTACATTCAAATCTTTCATGTATTGTTGTGTAGTGTAGGCTGTCGCCATGGCGGCGTCGCCTGGTTGGTACAACAGGTGTAGAGGGAGAGTCATTTGTCGACCGGTCATCATCTCGAAGGGAGAGATGCCAGTTGATGTGTGTGGAGTGGCTCTTATGGCCATGAGGACCAGAGGGAGTTTCACGTCCCAGTCCTTGTGGTTTGCAGCCACGTATTTCTTCAAAATACTCACCACAGTTCTGTTTGCTCTCTCTACTTGGCCTGAAGCCTGTGGGTGGTAGCCGACATGAAAGTTGGCCTTGACGCCTAGCGTCTTCCACAGTTCTTTCATCACTTCACCTGTGAAGTGTGTACCTTGGTCTGAGTTCACCCTAAGGGGAAGTCCAAACCTTGAGAATATATGATTCATTAACAACATAGCAGTGGTTTGTGCTGTGTCGTTAGGAGCTGGTAGGCATTCTACCCATTTGGTAAATGCACAGGTTACCGTGAGAAAATATTTATTTCCTCTAGAGCTCTTAGTGAGTGGTCCAACCCAGTCGATCTGGAGGTCAGACCATGGGAATGCAATGCCTCTGCTTTGCAGTGGTGCTCTGTGAAGTGGTCTGGTTGGCTGAAACTGGCCACAGACCACGCACCCTTCAATGTAGTCCTTGACATCCTTTTTCATTCCAGGCCAATAGGCAATTTGTTTTAATGCCGTCAGCGTGGCTTTATCTCCTTTGTGTCCTGCAGACGGGAGATCATGGGCATGAACTAACATCACCCCCCTTTGGTCATGGGGAACCACGAACACAGGTGAGGACGTTGGTCCATGAGCGAAAGTTAGGATGCCCTTGATTAGTTTTAGCTGTTTGCGCAGCTGGTAAAGGACTTTAAGGTCTGGATCGGAATCCAGTTCGTCTTTAGACGGAGTGTTTTTGTCTGGATCAGTCAGGTACAGTATCATGGAGTTGATAGCAGGATCCGACTTCTGTAGTTGGATGATGTCTGGGTCAGTCAGTGCGGGTCGTACAGAGACTGCGTTGTCAGCAGGTCTGGCTGCGGCCTGTGCACGTGTGACTGCCATAACCCTGACTGTAGGTTGTATTGACAGAGTCTTGATTAACCAGGAGGGGTCGAAGGACCATAGAGGACCTTCGTCGGCTCCTTCTTTGGCTAAGGAATCTGCAATGTCATTGTAGTGCTTGTCATCGCCTGGGACTCTAGAATGCCCTGGAACCTTCTTCCAGTAGATCTGTAAGTCGTGTGATGTCACCAAGTGATCACACGCTATGAAAAGCTCTTTGTGTTTGACCACTTTTCTGTCGCTTGTTAGGAAACCGTTCTGTTTCCACACAGCGAGGTGACAAGCGAAACTCAAACGAGCATAGTTAGAGTCAGTGCAGATGACTAGCGTCTTGATGGAGCGTTCTACTACCATCTGGAGAGCTATTAGGATTCCTGCAATCTCAGCGTACTGAGAAGTCTGAGAGCCTAATTTGTAGCTGAAAGTTATCTGTTCTTGGTCTTGGAGGAGAACTCCTCCAACACCTGCCCTACAGATTTTGTCGCGGAGGAATGAAGATCCATCCACGTACAATGTTGTCATATCTTTGCAGATATTGTCATCAAAGAAGTGGTGATTCGGGTCTTCAGACTGGGGTTTTTACCTCAACC
>JBBPBX010076904.1:0-16997 GCA_038048925.1 Garcialebias charrua
CATACCTGTACCAAGAGTTCCTCTGAAAGACTTCAGAAAAATTCATCGATAGATGGCCCTCCTCCTGTACCTGCGTCCATGCCCCCTGCGTGAGGACATCTCTCTTGCCCCTCTGACGAGGTACGGGATGACAGCTTGGATGACCTGGTATCACACAGAAATACTCCAACAACAGAATGGTGGAAACGATAATCAATGACCCCACACCTGCAGCCACCATTAGCCTCTTCTGCCCCTCAGCCATGCTCGATCTAGTTTGAAATCCTCTACAGTGTCAAACTTTGAACCCTGAAATGTGATGAAACACAACAGAAACACAAATTACCCCCTTCTCATTTAAATCTGCAGAACCTGAAAAGGTAAATACACATGAAAAGCAGCAATGAAACCCAACCATCAAACGCATGCACAGTTTACAAAATCTTCTTTTTCCCGCTTTCTTTTTTATTTACATAGGAAATCACTGGAACCGCACCTGTAAAAAATACATCCTCAAAATGAATAAATCACTCACCCATTGAATTTTGAACCAGAAATAAGAAAGTGGTCAAAAACCCCTAATATTTTATGATTGAACGCTGAAATTGAAAAATTTAACTCCAAACCCTGGAAAGTTAGACCTGGAAATTATGTGTTGTTCTGTTGAATTCTAATTTTAGATATAAGTAAGTCTAATTGATAAAAGATAAAAGTTAAAGTGTAGCAGCAAATTGTTGACCTAAACCAACTCTAAGTTAAGAAATAGTCATTAATGTTCTATTAAAGGTGAAATCAAATATCTAATCCTAAATGTGTGACCTTTAAACTGTGTGATTTAAAATTTAAAGTTTGAAATATTGATAATTCAATAATGCAAAATAGAAACACCTGTAAAATTCAAAACACTCTGTCAGCCTTTCTGAGTCGATTTAACCCTTGGTTTTCTGTTCTGTTCCGATGTTTGTTGAAAGATGTATTCTTCAGAGGTCACCACCCTTTTCCTTGGGCTGCAGATTTGCTGATGATTAATGCCAGGTGGGTTGTGTCCAATACCCCGTTCCCCTGGCGGCAAACACTGCCCCTAACCCAAAAGTGAATGGTCGACCCCCTCTTTTATGCTCCTGTTGGTGTGGCTTGCCTTGTTAAGCTGCAATCATGCAGCATGCGCTCTTCTCTCAAAGCAACAAGGCAGACAGGCCTGGCACCAGGGGGAACTGTTTCCCTATCGTTCTGGTGTCCTTGCAAAAGCAAGCACAAAGATGCTCTCCAGGAAGACAGGTGTTTTCAGGAAGCTCCACCACTCGAACCAGAACACCTCACGAACAGATGACTTCCACGGCAGAGGAAGTGAGACGATGGAAAGATGAGAAACGATGCAAAGATGAGACCCACACCTTCCTCGAACCCGATCTCAAGGATGAAGATGCCGGGCAGCCCACCGCTCTTGTGGACCACTCCCTCCAGGTGCAAAACCAACCCCCTCAGCTGTGCAGCCCCGACCGAGCTGCCTCCCTTGATGTGATGACCTTTGAGACCCCCTTTTCCGGACCCCTCTCAGGCTGTGGCTCTCCCTCTCTGGCGAGGAGCTAGTGATGTGCGCCTCTACTGCTCAGCTGTGCGCACTTCCCCTTTGGCTCGGGCCACTCTCTTCTAGAGGCCCTGAGAAACACCCCAGGTGTCAGTGGACCCTCCGGCCACGTCCAGGCTTAGCACTCTCAGGTGTAACGGATTCAAAGGTCTGTAGATGGAAGCTGGACAAACAACTATTAGTCTCTCAAAATACATTATATGCGACATTACAACAACCCTTACCCCCTATCTACAGATGACCTCAGCCCTAACGGCCATTTTGTAAAGCCCCAAATCAATTAATTTTAGTCTGTGCACAGATTACAGCCAATTTTCCAAAAGTATACTAACATGTTGAGGCCTAAGCATATCGAACATTCCCTAGATTTGCATTGCTAAAATGTGTACCATTATCTGATCTAATTTTTACAAGAAAACCATGACATGTAATGTAATAATTTATTTTAAAAAATTTAGGACCGGTTTGTTGTCTTCTCTTCTAATTTTTATTTTTATTTAATGCCCCTAGTCAGCCGGTGAGCGCGGCACACCAACCATAAATTTCTGAACCCTTTTACCGGTTCGAGTATGTCTGTACAACCAATTATTATCTCATGACCCGGTGTCATCACGGTCGAAAATTCCTAGTTCGCGCGACCTCCTCGTCTGTTGAGCCTCACGCAATGAACGCACGGCGCAATGTTCTGATCAGAGAATCTTATGCCTCTTTTCCACCGCTCGGCTCGGCTCGGGTTGGATCGGCTCAGGTCGGCTCAGTTCGGGTCGGGTCACATCTATGTTCTGTTTCCACAGCTTTTTTGTACCCCTTCTGTGGGCGGGGTCCAGAATCCTACTCGTCTTACCACATGGTGGCAGTAGTGTTCCTCAAGCTATTTACTACAGTACTAGCCACCACTAGAAGAAGAACACAATAAAGACTTTGTTTCACATATTATCAATTCTATCAAAAACCACAAAGCTGATATTTTTCAAAAAAATCTAGTGTGATCACAACATGTTCATATACGAAATGTATCCTGTTGGAGTTATTTGAAATAAAATTCAATGTTTTATAGACATAAATGTGTCAACCTACGTCCATTATTTTCTACTTTGTTTCACATATTATCAATTCTATCAAAAACCACAAAGCTGATATTTTTCAAAAAAATCTAGTGTGATCACAACATGTTCATATACGAAATGTATCCTGTTGGAGTTATTTGAAATAAAATTCAATGTTTTATAGACATAAATGTGTCAACCTACGTCCATTATTTTCTACTTTGTTTCACATATTATCAATTCTATCAAAAACCACAAAGCTGATATTTTTCAAAAAAATCTAGTGTGATCACAACATGTTCATATACGAAATGTATCCTGTTGGAGTTATTTGAAATAAAATTCAATGTTTTATAGACATAAATGTGTCAACCTACGTCCATTATTTTCTACTTTGTTTCACATATTATCAATTCTATCAAAAACCACAAAGCTGATATTTTTCAAAAAAATCTAGTGTGATCACAACATGTTCATATACGAAATGTATCCTGTTGGAGTTATTTGAAATAAAATTCAATGTTTTATAGACATAAATGTGTCAACCTACGTCCATTATTTTCTACTTTGTTTCACATATTATCAATTCTATCAAAAACCACAAAGCTGATATTTTTCAAAAAAATCTAGTGTGATCACAACATGTTCATATACGAAATGTATCCTGTTGGAGTTATTTGAAATAAAATTCGAATTTTTATAATTTATTTTCGTTGTGCAAACACAGGTTTTGGAAAAAGTCAAAGCGAAACTACTTTAAATGCAGCACATTTGACCATACGTGACAATATTAAAGCGTGGTTAAGCTCAGGAGCCCTCGTACTATTAAAGTCAGCTATGAAATATATTTTATATCTGTTCATTGAGCTACATTTAAAGACATAAAGCCGCCCGCGCGCCGCGTGTTGCTCGTGGCGAACCTATTTTTTTAAAATCCTGCAGTTTTGAGCAGTACGTGATTTTATTAAGGACACGTTCAGCTGAAGACCCATCTTTGCTATAAATTTAAAAAATAATAATTGTTTTTACCGTGTTTATCATGTAAAAGTCCTGCAGTGATCGCGTCCCTCGCTTCCGTAAAAACAGCTCTCGTCTCCTCCTCCCTCCTTCCGGAGCGGGTGAGCTCGCCTCAGTACCCCTCTGAAAGCAGCCCGAAAATCTCAGGAAATCTCGCGCGGCTTAGCACGGAATATCCGGTGGAAAAGGATGAAAGGGGGTCTCTGCGACGCACATATGACGTAACATCCGACCCGAGCCGACCGGTGGAAAAGGGGCATAAATGTGTGTGCGTCACCAGCTGAAATCCTCTTCAGCTGGTGTGCTCCACACGCGCGAGTTGCTGCTCCTCAAAATCTTCTTCTCTTCCATGTTCTGGATGGTCCAGCCACACTGCTTTCTCTTCACTGAGGAGCCGCCCCTGTTGACAGCGAGCCACAGAGGCCTCCTCCCATCTCATGGCCCTCTCTTCTTCTGAAGTGACCATCACCATCTGACTCCAATTGATGTATCCCGATGCTCTTTTTGCTTCCAAATCAGCTTGACAGTTTCATTCTTGATATTTATTTATGGTCTGTGTGTTGGTTTTGTCAAAGCTGTGTAACCCTATCGCACGTCTGCTTCCTTTTGTCTCCCTTTGCTGTTCAAAAACCCTCTCTTGTCCACGGAACGAGCTTAGTTAGTGCTGCACCCAAAGTTCACACATAGCCCTGCATACGCCCTCTGCGCTGACTGTGTTCCTCTTTCTGCTTCAAACCTACCATCGCGTCAAAACACTGATCTGTCTGAAGCCCCTTACCCAACCAGCACTATCACTGCTCCGCTTTTGTGTCCACGGAAACCACTATTCTCACCGACCATCACGTGCGCCTTCTGTGTTTTTCATAATTTTATTTTATCCTGCAAATTTGTTCTCTCCTTGTCATCAACTTGTGCTCTCCTCATCTCTGAAAGCTTGTTCTTACTTAATTGATCTTATCTGCACTGATTAACGATCCAATTCCTGCGGCATAGCTATAATCCTAAATTTTAACGAATCTGTTGTGCACACCAGACTCCCAGAAACGCGTTCCCCCAAGGAGAACTGCCGTTATTTATCTAACCTTTAACACCCAATATGAATAATTGTGGTGACACCAATTTTACCTGTGAAAATATTCACAAACTCATTTTGCTGTGGCCCTCGGGATGAGAGCCTTGTTATTTTGTTTAAGAGCCCTCTGGAACCGGGAGGAGCAGACAAACAGAGCTCCAAATCAGTATTAACCTAATAATTATGTGACCTGCTGCGGCCTGTTCTATGTGCCATCATTAAATAATGCACTTTACGTTTGGACCCTGAGACTGAGGCCCCAGTGTAACCCCACCGATTCAAATGGGAGGCCGACGCCTTCACGGGTTGCTGGAATGAGTGACTCCTGACAGCTGTTCCACTTGCTCATGCTCTGGTCGTGTGAGCTTGTCCATTGTCCAGCTCAGGTCAGCTTCAGTGCCCGCCACTTATCGCTGGTGGCTTTCTCTGCAGGATGCCCCAAGTCCTGACTTCACTTGATTTCACGTTGTGTTTGCTGACTTTGACATCTGTTTGCGTCTTGGACTGTTCTTTTTGTTCAGGTCGTTGCCTTGAACTATGGCTGAGGAAGTTCATGGACATTTTGGTGTTAGAATGACAGTTCTTTGGTTTTTCTCCCTTAAACTGTCCTTGTTCTGTGTCCATTCATGAGTGAGAGGTCTTGCTCTCGCTTTCTGGCAGCTGTCGCTCTCAGAGTCAAAATGAACCATGTAGACGTCAGCTTTATGCATTCAAATCCAATCGAGCCACCACTGTTACCCCAATCCCCTGGCAAACGCAAAAGTATAATGCATTTTGGTTGAATCCTAGCTCATGGCAAATTACAATTATGTGTTCTGTAAGAAAATAGGTCTGTCTGTCTGATGCACCCCTTCCCGCACGAGCTGTCATGCTGTAGGCTGAAAAAGAAATGCGAGTAATTTGTCTAATAATAACGCCAATAACATCACTATATGAAAACTCAACAGTGAAATCTTCTCGGCATTTGTCTCCCAGAACACATCTCGTCGGATCTGGTCTGCACAACGTTTTTCCTTTCCCTAATCTAAAGTCAAAAGCAGAAATTTTTTACAAAAAGTTCTTCCCAGAAATTGAAAATGAATTTAACCTTGACCCACGACTGTCTAATCCAATCTGACTGTCCAATCTACATGTCATTGTTGATTTTTCTTAACTTTATTTACTCAACCGAGGTCTGTCTGCTTGTTTTGTATATAATGTATATAGAAATCTGTCATATCCTGTTGGTTTTTAAATGTCAACATCTGTTTACTGTGATTGTAGTTTTCTTTATTTTCCTTTGATAAGTGCAAATGCCTATTGCCAATGTGACGTGTGCTGCTGATCACTTGACCAGGTCACCCTTGTAAACTAAATCTCTGTCTCAACGGGCTCTACCTGGTTAAATAAAGGTGATTGATTAATTGATTGATTGTAGATTTTTCTCTAGAACTCCCGTGTTCATCTAATTGATGCTCTGAAGCTTCTCAAAGTAAGCTTTTCGCTCTGTGGCTGATTTCTAAATAATTTTCACCTCACCTGCCTGATCGTCTCTCTGGTATTTCCACAACCTCTGAGTGGCCTTCCTGCCCCTCTCTTCCAATATGAACCTTTTCATATCATTCCACCTTTTTCTGGCTTTTTCCTCCTTCAGTTTCTGCAATTTGCTTCAACCTCCTGTAGGTGGCGCTGTTTGACTGCTCTTCTTCCTGCCACCTGTTGCTCTGAATTTTATTTTAAATTGAACAGTTCTCTGTGTCCCCTAATTTCTGTTCAGTGGCCGCAATTAAGAACAATTCTTCTAGAAAGTCAATCTGTTCATCATAATTATTAATTAACTGTTGATAGTCTGCGACCGTTTTACAATGAGCTATCTCCGTTCCAATTGCATTAGAGCTTTTGTTTGTCTTGTTAAAATCTGGTTAGAACTAAATTAGCTAAATTTCCTGTTGATCCGTCTGCTCTCTCAACAATTTTTGATGCAGGTTCGCTCCAATTGTTATCCCTCTCCGTTTTTATCGTTGGTAAAAGTCTGATATTTGCTCGGATCCTAAGCAATAGCTCAAAAAATGTTTCCTTGTTCCTGCATTTTTATTCTTATTTATTATTTTATTTTGCATGTGTGCCATAAATTGCCTCTCAAAACATTCACCCAAAATCTTTATTTCACAAGCATCCACAGATGAGCTGTGCATTAGAACTACAGGGCCAAGCCTGTGGAAAATCAGACTTGCCCCCCCTGTTCCACAACAGCGCCCTCTGCCAGTCATGCAAAATATAGCAGCACCATTCACCACTGGAAAAAGAAAACTTCACGTCTGCACACTCACTTCACTCTCTCTGAGTCGACACAAACAATTAATGACAATCAAAAACACAGAAAATGGACATATATATATAAAGACACCCCCCTTGACATTAATTGACACGAACAGACAAAAGAAACGAGGACAAATAATTGGGATCCCGTCTCCCCAAAATAATGATTCACCTTAAAAAATGTAAAGAAATGCGACGCAAAATATCATAAAACAAATTAAACATAGGCCCAAGTGGCATCTCCAAGCTTCCGTATGCAACCCTCTTCGGCTGCTTCAAGCGTCACCACAGAGCTTCCGTACACAACCCTCATCGGTTGCTCCATCCCTTTTATCTTTACTACAGACCTCATACGGCACCGCCCAGTGCGGTTCCACTGCCCTGATCCGCAAGCTCAGCGCAAGGCACACTGGGAGCTGTAGTTTCACCTCAGCGTGAACTTCCGGCGACCTCAACGTCGCTCAGACTTCGGCTGCGTCGAACTTTGAAACAAGCGGCAGTGGCCCAACTCCACACGAGCGGACGCGAAACAAGTTGGACCACCTCTTCCAGCTACTCAAAGGATCGTACGCCCCGGAACCACTTTTCTAAACTAGACAGTGAAACAGGTCTCCGTGACTCCCACTAGTCACGCGGACGAATGAATCCGCCCCACGCAAACAAGCGGCCACAACCTGCCCCCACGGTCCGAATAGAAAACGTCTATCCCCCAAAAGTAAGTAATCAAAGCCTCAATGTTCGAGCACCTCGTGATTAAATGAAACCCGAACGACACACACACAACGACACACACGAAGGAAAAAAAAACACGAGCACGCGCCCCCCCCCTTTTCACGAGCACGCGCCTCGGCCCGACACCGAGCTGCCGGGACCGTCTCGCACACACACACACACACAAGCGTCTGTTCAACCTGAAACCCGTGTCGTCAGAACAAGCCAAATACGTATATTTTAACCTTAACTCTAAGAACCATAATACATCACGAGACTGAACTTCCTCTGTTTGCAGTTTAATTTGGGACTGTGGCCAAATAGTCGTTTTTGTTTAAAACACGGTCGACTCACCTCATGTAGTCATGTCAGAGCTCCACTGCAAAACATCCGAAGAAAGTCATCGTCCACCCTCCAAATCAGAGAAAGAGACAAGGCCAGACGTTCGGGGTCACCATGTTGAAGGGATTTCTCATGAGGTGTTCGAATGACCAGTCTCTCTTAGGAAAATGATGAAGATTTATTGACAGAAACACAGGTTTACAGGTTAACAGAGTTACAGCATAAATAAGCAATTCTTTGTGCACATAGAATTGTGAGCATTTTTGACAGACCTGTCCTCGGCGAGGTTCCTCAAAAAGTGCTAAAGATATCTCAGATGTTTTGGAGTATAAAGATGCAGCTTTGAGCTTCTCTGGTCTCTGATTGGCTTAGAGCACTGATAAGGAGTCCTGGAGCCTCTCTGCTTGTCAGTTCTATGACCTTGTAGATTTGTAACTGTGGTGAGGCGTCTCTTGAAACTGCGCTCTTTGTTCTGCTTATTTGCTCAGTAAGAGAGTTTTAGAAATGTACCATTAGATGTGTCCTGTGTGCGATATTAATGTAAATTAATGTCCAGATCCTAATATGTGTGTGGTTCATAAGTACTACTTATTTAGTAGTATGATTCATGCGTTTGTGTGTCTGTGTGCTCTGATCTCCTCAGAAGGCCAAGAGAAGCACAAAGGGCAACTGCCCGCTTAGCATGTTATCTGCATCTGAACATCCTGTTCGTTAGATCTAAAAGTATGTCTTATAATGTTGTCTAATTGCATAAACATATGTAAAACAGTTGTGAATACCTTGATTATAAAGCACTCGTGTGTTAATCATATACAGTAGTGTATTCGATTCAAATGGGATTAACATATAGAACCTCTAAACGTGTGTATTTCTCTTCAATATTTATATGGAGGCGTGTCAAAGGCGGAGTCGGCCACTCTGTCATGTGCGCTCAATTCCACGTTGATTGTGATGTACAAAAGCAATGTGCGTGGATACCGGCGTATGCACAGTTTGATACATCTGGATTTTTTTTGTGCGTACGCAGATTTCTGGATTTGACCGTGCGGCACTTTTCAGTAAGAAATCCACGCAAGTCTTTGTACATGAGGCCCCAGGGGCCTCATGTATCAACCGTGCGTGCACACAAAAACCTTGTGTACGTCACTATCCACACAAAACCCCGTATGTATCAAAACTGAACTGAACGTGAATATGAGCGCATCCACGCCAGCCCCATGGCTGGCGTACGCACGTTTCTGTGGTTTTTGTTCCTTTGGCGACATCTACAGGTGATTCTGGAAACTGTTCATGATGGGGAAATAAAGATTCTTTCCACCCAAACACACATGATTAACGATTATTACATCCACATGGACGCAATCAGAATACAACCTGCAAAAAATATTTAAAAAAAGAAAGACTGAATAGTTCTGCACAGTTTAAATTCTTGTTTTTTGTTCATTTTTAGCTGTTTTAGCAGTTGAAGAATGTGATGCATGATAGGACAAGACGACATTCCTCTGTTGCAGGGTATATTTAAATGAAAACAACGTTTGTCTTTTTTTTAATTAATTCCAGATTTAAAGAACACAAGAAAACTATTTAAAAAAAACCCACAAGAAATCCTCTTTTGCCTTCATTTCATGTATTGTTTCATTTCATGTTGTTCATTCTAAATAGTTTTCTTGTGTTCTTTAAATCTGGAATGAATTTAAAAAAAAAAATACGTTGCACCATGCGGGATTTGAACTCATGAGGTTTGTGACGAAAGGCAGGCACGCTACCCACTGGCCTATTCAGGCATGTTAGAATAGCTTGGTCAACTTTTTATTTAAGAGTGGACGGTTTGTTTTGCACTGAGCGTGCCAAACAAAACCTTTTTCTGTGCCTCTCTACGTCCACTCAGAAGTGTCTCCAGTTCACAGTCCGTGAAGTTCCTATTTTTTCCACGTTTCGACATGATTTGCAATAGAGCAAAGACGACATTCCTAACGTGCAGGGCATATTTAAATGAATTTGCATATTTATATGGAGGCGTGTCAAAGGCGGAGTCGGCCACTCTGTCATGTGCGCTCAATTCCACGTTGATTGTGATGTACAAAAGCAATGTGCGTGGATACCGGCGTATGCACAGTTTGATACATCTGGATTTTTTTGTGCGTACGCAGATTTCTGGATTTGACCGTGCGGCACTTTTCAGTAAGAAATCCACGCAAGTCTTTGTACATGAGGCCCCTCACAATTAACGTGGAACTGAGCGCACGTGAGACACCTCCCCTGACACGCCTTCATTTACATATGTTAAACAGATGCAAATTACTTCCTGCATGTGTGAAGGACATGTTTGTTTGATCCCTGCGCGATCAGAAATGATTTCTAGATTCAGGAAAATAATGAATTTAATATAATATGAGTGAGGAAAAAAATCCTAAGTAAGAATAGTAATAAAATGTGTTTATCACGCAAAGAACGAGTGATTGTGTGTCGGTATTTGTGTGTGCGCGCACCCTGCTTTGGTGCGCAACCGGCTCATCCATTCATTCTGAGTGAAAATATTAACTTTGCGCACGAGTTTATTACCATAATTACTGTAAACACAGAGGAACTTAGATGTTTGGTAGAACATAGATCTTTGTTTATTTAATAGATGATATGAAGAAACGGGTCTGTGCGTCTCAGTGGAGAGTTTTCATGACATGACGTGATGTTGGAGTCTCCAAACGCTGCGCGCGCCGCAGCCTTGTGCGCAGTCTGTTTGTCTGTGAAGCTTTTACTCTCCTACAAGTTATATATGGTGTACTTTCACGTGTCATTTTGGAGAAATCTACAATAAACGCAGATTATGAAACACCTCCAGCTGCCGTGTAACACCGGCGAGGGTGCGCGCGCGCTCCAAAGCGCGACCACTCAGCCTTTGGAATCATATAGATGAGACATTCCATTGGACATGAATCGGCTTTGTGTGGACTGGACAGCCCTGATCGGCCTGCCAGCTCCCTCAGGAAAGCTCGGGAACAGTTTGATCGCTGCTTCTGCATGTGCACGCGTGATGCACGGCTCCTGTGTTGCTCCAGAGCGCAGCAGTGCCAAACTGAAAAATGATTATTTCTGAAAACGGCTGATAAGCCATATCCTAGATCAGAAAATTATATCTGTTTATAAATAAATGCTCTGCGTGTTACACTATTTATTATATCCTCCAGTAAGGCTGAATGAATCCGTTCCTGTTAAATTTATTTTTTGCACAACTTTGCGCGTCCTTTATTTAACTGCGTCATGTGGATGTAATACTTGTTAATCGTGTGTTTGGTGGGAATATTAATCATTTTCACATCATGAACAGTTAATAATAATAATAATAATAATAATAATAATAATGAATTCAATTTATAACGCACTTTTCATTAATGAAAATCTCAAAGTGCTACAAGGTGCAACAGAATTAAATGTCAATAAAACATTTAATAAACAATTAAAATCAACAACAGTATCAGCTATGATCAAAAGTAGAATCATGAGGAGGTAGAGTATGCTCGGTTGAAAAGAAAGGTCTTCAAGCCGCTCTTAAAGTCAACCACAGACTGTGGGGCTTCAGTTTCTCTGAATCACCTGTAAGTGTCGCCAAAGGAACAAGAACCACAGAAACGTGCATACGCCAGCCATGGGGCTGGCGTGGAAATGTACTTGGATGCGCACATATCCACGTTCAGTTCAGTTTTGATACACACGGAGTTTTGCGTGGATAGTGACGTAAGCAAGGTTTTTGTGTGCACGCACGGTTGATACATGAGGCCCCTGGAGAGGTAAACTAAAACAAAAACACAGGAGATGTAAACAAAAACAGCAGATGTAAACAAAAACAAAAGCACAGGATATGTAAACAAAAACAATATTCCAGGAGATGTAAACAAATACAAAAAGACAGGAGATGTCAACAAAAACACAGGAGATGTAAACAAAAACAAAATGACAGGGATGTAAACAAATACTAAAACACAGGAGATGTAAAAAATACTAAAACACAGGAGATGTAAACAAAAACAAAAACACAGGAGATGTAAAAAAAACAAAAACACATGAGATGTAAACAAAACCACAGGCTATGTAAACAAAAACACAGGAGATGTAAACAAAAACAAAAACAGGAGATGTAAACAAAAACACAGGAGATGTAAACAAAAACAAAAATACAGGAGATGTAAACAAATACTAAAACACAGAGATGTAAATACTAAAACACAGGAGATGTAAACAAAAACGAAAACACAGGAGATGTAAACAAAAACGAGAGATAGATTTGTTATCTTATAAGACTGCGTTGCTCTTAGCTCTGTGCTCAGCACAACGCGTGGGTGACCTCCACGCATTATCTGTACATCCAATGTGTACTAGGTTTACCCCAGATGGGTCAAAGGTCACCCTACGTCCAAACCCCACATATGTGCCAAAAGTCCTGACTCTAATGCCCCTTTTCCACCGGTCGGCACGGGTCGGATCAGATCGGCTCAGATCGGCTCAGTTCGGGTCGGGTCACATCTAAGTTCTGTTTCCACAGCTTTTTTGTACCCCTTCTGTGGGCGGGGTCCAGAATCCTACTCGTCTTACCACATGGTGGCAGTAGTGTTCCCTCAAGCTATTTACTAGTAGCCACCACTAGAAGAAGAACACGATAAAGGCTTTGACAGAATGTTGTGAAAGAGATGTCATGCTATAATGAGTACCTCATGAGCTGTAATTTTTAAACCCAATTCATAATCCTACCTTGTTGCCTTCTTTAAACCCATGTATTTTCCAATTTACTATTTTTACAATAAAGATGTATTAAAAACATTTTTTATTATTTAGTTATGCACAAGGTGCTTGATAAAGTTGCAAAACCATATTTGTCTGAGCTGCTTCAACCTTCCTGCCCTCCCGATCTCAGATCAGCTGAGCAGTTGCTGCTGACAGTCCTCAAAACTAGGATGAAGCTCAGAGGTGACAGAGCGTTTGGCGTTGTTGCTCCCAGGCTGTGGAAGTGTTCAGTGTCAGAGAGGCCTTCTCTCTTCCTGTTTTTAAATCTCTTTTAAAAACACACTTTTATTCCTTGGCTTTTAACACGTGATCTTATCTTTTATGGCATGTTAACACACCTGCAGTAAGACTGGTATATGTATTTATTTATTTTTGTATGCTTTTTATAGTTTTTAATTAACTTGTCTTTTATGTTATTGTACAGCACTTTGGTTGACCCTGTGGTTTTTAAAATGTGCTTTATAAATAAAGTTGATTGATTTAAAACATCACACTGTGATCTTTGAAACTGACAGTATCTCCCTGGCAAAGCATGCTGCCGGGCACAGATGATAGATGGATGGATGGATGGATGGTCTGTGAACACCTTGAGGAGCTGAAGGAGTGGATGTTGATGCCTGTGTCTCCCTGGCAAAGCATGCTACTGGGCGCAGATGATGGATGGATGGTCTGTAAACACCTTAAGGAGCTGAAGGGGTGGATGTTGATACTTGTGTCTCCCTGGTAAAGTTGCTGCTGGGTGCAGATGATGGATGGATGATGGATGGATGGTCTGTGAACACCTTGAGGAGCTGAAGGAGTGAATGTTGATGCCTGTGTCTCCCTGGCAAAGCATGCTGCTGGGCGCAGATGATGGATGGATGGTCTGTAAACACCTTAAGGAGCTGAAGGGGTGGATGTTGATGCCTGTGTCTCCCTGGTAAAGTTGCTGCTGGGCGCAGATGATGGATGGATGATGGATGGATGGTCTGTAAACACCCTAAGGAGCTGAAGGGGTGGATGTTGATACCTGTGTCTCCCTGGTAAAGTTGCTGCTGGGCGCAGATGATGGATGGATGATGGATGGATGGTCTGTGAACACCTTGAGGAGCTGAAGGGGTGGATGTTGATACCTGTGTCTCCCTGGTAAAGTTGCTGCTGGGCGCAGATGATGGATGGATGATGGATGGGTAGATGGATGGTCTGTGAACTTTAACTTTAAACTGTCCAAAGGACTTTGGCCACTTTTGACTGTTTTTGTCTGACTTCATCCTAGAACCAAATAATTTATAACGTAATAACAGTTGAGCAGATTCTAATAATCTTTATCTTATGATTCTTTAAAGGTCAAATGCAAATGGAAAGTTCTCTTAACTTCCAGTATGGATTTAAACACTATACACACTTCACATTGTAAAATAAGTTTAGGAAATTGAATGTTCCAGGACACCACTTAAGAAAATATAACGTTTAATAGGAAAAGTTTGAAGTGACAAACAGAAGTAACGAATTTCCATCTGGTGTCTCACGGCTTCCTCCAGAAGACGACACAGGTTGTTGAATTCTGGTGATTTTCTTCTGTTGACTGTAAAAGAAAAATGTGGTTAATTTAGTCCAGAAACTGTTTTTTTTTTTTTTTTACTAACAGAATGTAATCACAGGATGTTCATGTACTGACTATAACCTGTTGGAGTTATTTGAATTAATATTCAATGTTTAATAGACATAAATGTGTCAAGCTAGCTTCATTATTTTCGCCATAGTACTTTGTAACACAAATCATGAAATACCTAAAAAACCACACCACTGACATTATCCAAATTAATACAGTGTAATCACAAGATGTTCATGTACTGACTGTAACCCGTTGGAGTTATTTGAATTAATATTCAATGTTTAATAGACATAAATGTGTCAAGCTAGCTTCAATTATTTTCGCCATAGTACTTTGTAACACAAATCATGAAATACCTAAAAAACCACACCACTGATATTATCCAAATTAATACAGTGTAATCACAAGATGTCCATGTACTGAATGTAACCCGTTGGAGTTATTTGAATTAATATTCAATGTTTTATAGACATAAATGTGTCAAGCTAGCTTCAATTATTTTCGCCATAGTACTTTGTAACACAAATCATGAAATACCTAAAAAACCACACCACTGATATTATCCAAATTAATACAGTGTAATCACAAGATGTCCATGTACTGACTGTAACCCGTTGGAGTTATTTGAATTAATATTCAATGTTTTATAGACATAAATGTGTCAAGCTAGCTTCGATTTTTTTCGCCCTAGTACTTTGTAACACAAATCATGAAATACCTAAAAAACCACACCACTGATATTATCCAAATTAATACAGTGTAATCACAAGATGTCCATGTACTGACTGTAACCCGTTGGAGTTATTTGAATTAATATTCAATGTTTTATAGACATAAATGTGTCAAGCTAGCTTCAATTTTTTTCGCCCTAGTACTTTGTAACACAAATCATGAAATACCTAAAAAAACACACCACTGATATTATCCAAACTAACAGAGTGTAACCACAAGATGTTCATGTACTGACTGTAACCCGGTGGAGTTATTTGAATTAATATTCAAATTTTTACAATTTATTTTCGTACTGCACGCACAGGTTTGGAAGAAGTCAAAGCGAACCTACTTTAAATGCAGCAGATTTTATCACTACGTGACATTATTAAGACGGTTAATGGTAAATGGTAAATGGAGCTTATTTATATAGCGCCTTCCAACCCCCTCTGAGGAGCCCCAAAGCACTTTATAATACGAGCCATCTACCCATTCATACACACATTCATACACCGTTAGTGGTAGCCTGCCTTGTAGGGCGCTATCCAGACCTACCGGGAGCAACTCGGGGTTAAGTGTCTTGCCAAGGGACACAACGACACATGGTGGGCGGATGCGGGACTCGAACCTCCGACCTTCCGATTGGGGGTCGACTGCCATTACCACTGTGCCACGGCCGCCCCCATTAATCAGGAACCCTCGTGGTATAAAGTCAGCTATGAAATATATTGTTATATCTGTTCATTGAGCTACATTTTAAAGACATAAAGCCGCCCGCGCGCGTTGCTCGTGGCGATCCTACTTTTTAAAATCCTGCAGTTTTGAGCAGTACGTGATTTTATTAAGGACACGTTCAGCTGAAGACCCATCTTTGCTATAATTAAAAACAAATAATTCTTTTTACCGTGTTTATCATGTAAAGTCCTGCCGTGTTCACTTCCCTCTCTTCCGTGAAAACAGCTTGAGTCCACACAGACTCCTCCTTCCGGAGCGGGTGAGCACGCGTTGGCACCCCTCTGAATCCACACCAAAAATCTGGTGCGGGGCAGCTCGGAATATCCGGTGGGGAAGGCGTAAAGGGGGTGTCTGCGATGCACATATGACGTAATATCCGCCCCTTGCCGACTGGTGGAAAAGGGGCATAAATCCCAGGAGTCTGGACTTTGAATTGTCAACTTTTCCTCCTCCCCCTGTTCTAACTGTAGAACAGAGGCGGCTGAATGCACTCTGCCCTGTTAGGGCCCTGAGCGTCTACATGGAGAGAACTAACAGTTGGCGAAAAACAAACCAGTTGTTTGTGTGTTTTGCTACTCCTGCTGCTGGCAGAGCCCTGTCAAAACCACGCCTTTCACACTGGGTGACTGAGGCCATTAAGAGGGCATACAGCAGCAAAGGTCAGCAGGTGCCCTCTGGGGTACATGCTCACTCAACCCGAGGACTAGCCACTTCCTGGGCCCTATTCAAAGGTGTTCCAGTAGCAGATATATGTGCAGCTGCTAACTGGCATCATCAAACACATTTGTAAAACACTACAGCTTAGATGTCACAGCATGTGACGTAACTCAGGCTGTTCTCTCTACCACAGAGTAGTGAGCAGCTGGTGCCTGTAGTCTAAGGCATAAAGTTCTCACAAGCATGCATTTCCAGAGCATTTCCAGGGCGTGATTGAATTACGTTCCCATAGTCATATGTTGCACTGAGTGGACTGACTGATAAGGGAACTGAAAGTTATGCACCACAAGTCATAATCCCTGAAGGAAGGGAACGAGGTGCAACACATGTTTGCCCTTTCAATGCCCAAGCTCGGTGAAGTGCACTTGGAGGATGAAGGTGGGGCGTCAGTCCCTTTTATGTAAAGAGGGC